>VZTO01020604.1:1809-16911 GCA_013400615.1 Syrrhaptes paradoxus
GTTTGAAATTCAGCACATATTGAAAAGATAAACCTAAAGCAGCAATATTTCTTTTACTCTCAGCAAAATTTATGTTTGGAGTTTTTTTTATCCTTCAGTGCCTGGCTAACCTTGATGTTTTATGTAGAGGCGTTGTTAGAAGTTGGTTTGGTGTAGCATAATCTTATTGATTGAAATGTGTTTACTTTCCTGACAATGAAAATAGGAATTTATCATTTAGCTTCCACTAACTTAGAAGAATATTTCTAAAAAATGAGAGTTGCAAAGCACTCTCAATTCACAGAATATTGAACATAAAAGGCTTTCCTGAGATAGATGCCTGTTAATTGCTGATGTCTTCTTGTAGCAGGGGTGATACTCTTACATTATGTGTAAAAAGTAGAGAGTAATTCATCACAGAATGGGAGTAAATGTCAGAAATCAGATGTTTTGACAAAACAAAACCCAAAGCTTATGATTTCCTATTGTTCCTAGTGTTTCTACAGTACTAAGAAAGGGGAAAGAATGAAGTATACTGAAGAGCTGGACACCCTGTTTGTGATATTGCAGGATCTACAAATGCTTTTTTGTGGAGGATCTAATATGTTGTTAGTGGAAAAATTTCAGTAAGTCTCAGATAAAGGATGAAAATGAAACGAATGTGCACAAGGGATTGGTCTGTATCACAACTATAGGCCTTTTTGCATTTTTCTGAAGCATAACAGCAGAAAGCAAGTTTCAGAAAATGTTTCATGCCCATTTAACTAAAGGCAAGATCAGAGCTCAGTATTTCCTGTTGAAATTAGCATCAGAAGAGAGCATCAGTCTTGAGTAAATTTCTGTAAGAATTTAGTGAAAGGATAAAATGTAGGTTATTTGTTTTGTCCCTTTCTAACTAAAGCAGCTTGGCAAACATTGTGTTAGTCATTGAAGAAGCCTATAGCAAAGGGGGAGAAGACCATTTTGGACTGTTGGGTGTCTCAGGAGAATTGTCAGCAGAAACTTGAAATGATCCTTTATTCACTAGGGCTGTGCTTATGCTTCTTGACTTGGTCCCTGATGGACTGACTTTTTGGCTTGACTTTTCAGCTTAAGTCATCTATATTGATGTTGCCAAAATCAGCATACTAAGCATAGGACCATCTACTCAAAAAGACACAAATTTAGGTGAGCCTGAACTTACTGTCCGCAATGTCAGAGACAGTTTGGAGAACTACCTACGTACTCTGCTGTCTTAAGTAATCACCAAGACTTCAGCTGCATTGTAGAATTGATAGGTTTTAAGGGTGAGAACTGCCATCAGAAGAAACAGAGGCCACTGTCTCCTCATTTGGGTAGGTCTCAAACATTTACTGGAACTATTTGAAGATTAAGAAACTGCTCTGAACGAAGGTGTTTTTCCTTGGCTGAAGTCAGATCTGCTAAGTCATATTTACATTTTATTCCCGAGGAAGGAATCAACTTAAGAATTTAAGTCAGATTCTTTGTGGTTTAGGACTACAAACATCTGCTAGGAAGAGATATGCAGTCTTTCTAAGGGGGAGATGGTACCAGGTGAGCTAAAAGCACTAATGATATCAGTTCTTGAAAACATGAGCAGGGGACAATTGCCTAGGAAAAGGGCTGAGATGCTACAGGTGACAGAGCTTATTAAGATTATATGTACTGATGGGAAATTCCAGGCATATACCTAACTTGTCATTCCAATATAAATTGGTGACTGAGTGAATTGACTCTGGGTCAGATCTCTCATTCATTATCATGACCTATTGTCTTGGTGATTGGCTGGGAACAGACTCCAAGGCGACTAAGAGTTGGAGGAGTGACATAGAACTTTGGAAATTGCACCCTGCATTGCCCACAGAAAGGAAAAGAAAGTGAGAAGGCTTTGGATATTGCTGTGGAAGAAAAAAGGTTAGAGAATAGGAAGAGCTTTCATTAAGGTGTTAGGTTTTTATGTTGACCTGTAGTATTAACAGATTTTCAAATTGTACAATGAAATGCAGGTTATTTCCCACCATTTACTCTGAAGTCTATGACTTCTTAGCAATTTGTTTTTAATGAGAATGAGAGTGATTTTGGGAGGAGTGAAAGTTTTCATCTGGGACCTGTACATACTTATAGGAAACACAGGTTAAAGGGCAGGCTTTTTCCACTTTTTGTTTGTTTTAATTAGCAGAAGCATAAAAATTTAAAAATTGGACCACCTGTAATATTATATAGAAATAATAAAAGTGGCTACTACAAATAGTGATGGGGAAAAAATAGTAATTGAAAATTTTAAATTTTGGCATGTAATTGATGTTTAAAATGGGGCTTAAAATCATGCAAGTTTACACTTAATTATATTTTTATGAAAAAGTCTCCTCATAAGACATTTAAACTTCTTTCTTTTTAAAATAGTACTGTAGATCTGCGGTGCCTGTGTCAATATTGTAATATAATATTCTACTTTCAAAGGAAAACACAGGTTTAAAACTGTTTATACCAAGTACATTTAAATGATGACACTACAAGATTCTAGAATTATATTGCTATAAAGTGAAAGTACAGGGCTTTAATAATTCTCTGAAACTCAAGAATTTTGAAAAATTTAATTATATACATCATGGTAAATGTGGTTCTCATTCAGCTATTTATATTCTAAAGTCTGTTGAAGGGACCTGCAGTGTATGAGTATAATGTGAATTTTCAACTCATTTATTCTTTTAGTAATTTCGTGTGGTATGTTAATAGTTGTAGTTTACTTCTAATGTGCTTTGTGTAATGTCCTTATGTTAAGTAAATGGAGAGATTATAGGAAATAATTGACTTTGCATATTCCATTTTTTTTAATGTTTTGTCCCTTTGAAGATACAGGGCTTCATAATCACATCAAACTATTAGTGATGACCTATTCTTGTAAAGTAAGTCAAGTAATCATATCCACATTATTTAATTACCTGATTTAAACAGAAAAAGAAGAGACTACAGTGGCTACAGGAGATGTGTAACAGGAAGGGAAATACAATAGATTTCAGTTTTTTGAAGACTGGATTAAAATTAAGTTAAATCGGAAAAAAGTGAATGTTTTAACCTATCAGATTGACAGGATTTTAGGACATATGCAGAACTGTAGTAATTTTGCAGAATAGT
The DNA here is from genome assembly GCA_013400615.1 of Syrrhaptes paradoxus. Classification (NCBI taxonomy): domain Eukaryota; kingdom Metazoa; phylum Chordata; class Aves; order Pterocliformes; family Pteroclidae; genus Syrrhaptes; species Syrrhaptes paradoxus. The sequence goes on from VZTO01020604.1 coordinate 4,924, forward strand.
TAAGTTTGATTTGAAGAGGTCCAGGTTTGGCTGTAAAAGCAAGACAGGTGAGATTTTGAGAATGAGATTTGGACTATGCTGAAGATAATTAGTAGCTCATACCTATGAAATATGATCATTCACTTAAGGGCATAGAAATCATATTGTAGGTTATAATGTTTATTACGTACCTGTTACTGAATGCTAAAGTGCTAGATCCCCCATTCTTTGAGCTGTGTGTGATTAGTGATAGGCAAGCTACTTTAAATACAGAGTGTTATCTTCATTGTCAAACACTTTTTCTTGGGCGTGAGCAGACTAGAATGGAGCCAGGAGCTGCTGCTTTTTCAGCTTCCCCACCTTCACTGATCAGGTACCAAGGCAAATCAAGTTTAGGATCCTTTGGTTTCAGTAGTAATCTCTTCAGCGTGTGCTTTAGCTCTTGCTTTTTCTTTTCTTGCTTATACAGCAGCAATGAGTACAATAATATAATTACTTACCTACTTACTCTACTAGCATAAGCTGCAGGCAGATGGTGAAGAGCAAGCTGGAGATGATTATATAGTAAACCCACTCACCTGTATAAGGAACATCCCGGAGAAAACATATAGGGCAGGTATGAAGAAGATTTAGATGATCAAAAACAACTAGAGAGCAAAAAAAGACTGAATCTGATTGGGTGACTTAATACAGGGTTATCAGAAGTAGGAATTCTTCCTATATAGTTAAGTATAACCATCTGTTTTTTAAAAGGAAAGAAATTTCCTAGTCCACATATGATTCTAAAAAGGTGTTTCAAATCAGTAGGAATACCTGTTTTTAAGGCTTGTGAGATTGGTTTTGATTGAGTAATATCTGGAATGGGTTTTTCATCCTCAAAATTAGAGAGGCATCAAGATGACAGGTCCAAACCATGAGTTACTACAGTAATGTAATATTTTAAAGCAATCTCCATTTCTAAAACACAGGCAAAGAGGAGCTTTTGTAAAATTATGGGTATTACTCACAGAAAAGCCTTGATTTATGTGCTAGATTTATATGCTCTGACTAAATAGGTAGCAGGTTGGGGAATTTTTTTTTTGTGGATTAGCCTTCCATTGTTCTTGCTGTGCAACCCAATATCGCCAAATCCAGTGCAGGAGTGGCAGTGGGAATCAATGTGTTGTTGGGACTAGGAACAAGGAGGGTAAGAAATGGAGAGGAGCCTCTTCTTTGGGCAATGAAACACCATTAGATTGGATTACATCACATAAAATTACATCTCAAAATAGTTTATATCCCTGAAAGCAGAAGACTTACTTAAGACAGCAGATCCACATTCATATTTGCTCTGATTCAGTCTGAAAAGACTCAGAGCTGGTGAGATTTAACAGTACAGTTAAGCCGACCTAGTGTCTAACTGTGCCTTCTACAAACTGCACTTCTTTCTACAAACTCCCACCACTGCATTTCCACCACTTCCCTGTCCACCAGTCGCCATTGTTCTGGCTCCACATCAAACTATACTGGGGCTGAATGGGGGTGGTGACTGTTAATTTTAAATTTTTTGTAGGTCTAGTGTTCTAAACCCAGTCGGAGGACAGTCAGTCATGGCATGCCTCTGGATTTTGTTTCCTTCCAAAGAGGTGGGGAAAAAAAAGTGTGAGTCTATGAAGTGAATTGGATTGTGCCTTATGGCAGGCACTACAGCAGTCTTCTTTTATTAGTTAGGAAACAAAATTGGAAAGCAAGATGGCAGGATAGCTTTCCCCTACCACTGGAAAAAAGGCTGAGTATTTCTAGTACTGCTTCTAGATTTTCAAGCAGTGGTGAATGGCCAAGTGTATGCTCATTTCTGCCTGTTTACAATATTTCTGTTTCCCTGTAGCTCTGTCACCATTAAGACCTGGAGGACATAGAGAGAAATTGTGTTATTGTTTGTGCCCAGTTGAAGAGATACTGATGTCTTAGGCATGTCTCTCAGATATTTTCTTGTGTTTCTTTCCTGCTTTTGTAATTTCTTTGGGGTACTGAGTATTCGGAATAATATTTGTTTCTATATCAAACCTTAATAAATACATCTATACTTTGTAAAACTCTAACTTTTAAAATGTCCCTGTTTTAAGACCTTGCTCTTATAATATGTTCTTTTTAATTTGCTATAATCAAACTGATAATAGAGTGGTATATGGTATTCAACGTGTGCTTAGTTTTAATCTCCCTGTTAATGCTATTCCTGTTGGAGAGCTGTGCCTCCTGTTCTATTTATTTTGATAATGTGTGCTACTTGACAGAGTGAATCTCTGTTAAGAGAGTGTCCTTGCTGTAATGTTACTTTACCTAGGCTTCTAAATACAATAAATCTAGTTTAAATTTGCCCTTTTGCTCCGGCATCATTTTGTTATCCATGCCATTCTCTCAGACATGAAAGAATAATGCCTTTATGTATTCAAATAGAAATGTGATTAAATGTAGAGGGGGTGGATGCTGGAGAGAGAAAGGAGAATTTTTGTAAAGTTAGATATTTCTAGTCTTTCTACTTAAACAGTAAAAAACCTTACTTTTGTCTTCTTGATTAGTCAACAAAACTATGCTGACTTTCTGCACAATTGCTTGCTTTTTAATTAAGTCGGATATATTCATGTGAGAAATCTCAACAGCAAACGCTAGTGCTTTTCCATGGGTACGTGTGTGTGTGTGTGTGTTTCTGCGTATATTACTCACTCTGATATTACTTGGGACTTTCAAGTTGAATGTATTTTGATGTTTTTCATCTTCTTCTTTGTAAGGTTATTCAGATGCAGCACTGGTGTGTTTGATGGAACTACTGCCTAAATAGAACCGATCTTATCTCACTTGAAAGTTTCTCATTTTTATTTCAACTTATGCTTTAGAAGGAAATTTGTTTGGCTGTGAGCCTCCTAATACATATAGCAGATAACATTGTGTTAACAACTGGGGAATTTTTGTTTTTCTGCAAAGTTGCATTTATTGAACTGAATTAAGAGTTCAAGGGCTGCAACTTCCTCTCCCAAATCACCTTGCTGCTACTTAGACTCCGGGCAGAAGTTGGAGTTTGTTTTAGGAAACATGAAAACGCTTTCAAAGTAATGACTTGGAGGTAAAGCATCAGCAAAAGTGGGGACACCTGCTGTTAATAAGAGTGCCTGCACATGGGTCGGACCTGCATCCCCGGCAGAGGGAACCGCCGAGTGCCGTCCGACCGCTCCTGCTGGGAGCCTATAGGTGGCAGCAGGCGCTGCGGTTTGGGAGGGTAACAATGGAACGGCCCTATAGGTACGGGAATGAAGATGTCAGGGCTCAGCTTATGGGATCTTTCTATGGAAAAGTGCTGCTCTTTGAAATAGGATAAGTGAGAAGAATGCCACTTAACTTTATTTTTTTTAGTTTGCTCTCAAGGTTTGACTAGTTCTTTGTCTATAAGCAATATTTTTAATATTCTTCCTAGGCAGGTTTTCAGGGAGCCAGAATTTTATGCTATAAAATACAGTTCTTTGAACAGCTAGAGGGAAAGACCTGATGGGAATTTTAAAAAGAACAAAGTCTTGTTAATTCTGGTGCTGGGATTAGAAATTCTGTGTTACTGTGTAAGCTTTTGTCTGATAGTCAGAAGATTTAATGGTGAAAAGTGAACAATATTGCTTTATTTCTGAGAAGCCTGGCTGAAAACAGGGGTTTTTTTCTAAACTAAATGCATATTTGATGCAATCTTTAATAACACAGTTGCTACACTTCAAATTCTCTGCATGAAGAAGCCTCAGAACTGAGGTAGTATATTTACTGAATCGTTTTTGCTCTCTAGATTGGAGAGAAGATTGCCATTTGAACTTCATGAACATAAGAGCTTAGTTAAATTACCCAAAGTGAATTAATATGTGCTGCTTGTAAATAGATTTTATTGTATATGCAAGTAGCTATGCTGTTTTCATTTTTAACCTAAAGCCCTCACCTGTTATAAGTGACAGGTGAATTGATCTCTTTTCTTCAGAAGTACCACAGTAAAAGAAATGTCATGATGCCCAGCTGCTGAAAAACTGTGGTTTTTTTCTTTATGTTTTTATCATGCTAAATATTTTGCCCAGTAATTTTTTTGAATTGAAAAATCATTGAAGCTCATCTCTTATTTGTTTTAAGAAGAAAAGAGTACAATTGCCTCACTCATTGTATCGTTTCAAACAATGTGGGAAGAAGTGGGCTTTCTAATATGACAATGAAACAATAAATAAAAACTGTTTACTCCTGTATCAGTGAGAATATCTGTTTTCTGGGTGAATGCATTATTGTACCCTCCTACACGTATAAATACATTCTCCTGAGATGAAACATTTGCCTAGCTAGCGTTTTTTACTGTTAAAGCCTTCACCTGTTCTCTAGGACATACTTTCAAGTAGGTGCTATATAATGTTGGAAGCTTCTCTATTTTAGTATTTTGTACAATATCACCGGAAGATAAAATTTCAAAGACAGATATCGTTAAATCCCTTTTACAGGTAAGACAGTAAAATAAACCTCTTTTGTTCTATGTTTAACAGTTTATTGTGCTTTACTGGATGCTTAAACTGTAATAAAATTAATAGCTTAAAATGTAACTGCAGATTTTGGGGTTTGTTTTGATATGTCCGATAGTCCTATGTTAGCTCTATAGAAAGGAATTTATTTTTTTTGTCTTCAAAAAAAACCTTTTTCTTAACAGAGGAGTACTGCTTATTAGCTTATACACTGGAACTCTCAACTGGTGTGTTTCTAAATCACAAGAGAGATAATTTATTATTTCATATGGCCTTTGAAGTTCAACTGTTTTCAGTGAACTGTCTAAATGGAAACATTCATCAACTGGGGCAGAATTAAATATAGCTTTGAAATAGTCCTTAAAACCTCTGAAAAATGTTTTACAGAATGAGAAAGCTCTGAAGCAATTTGTTAGTCAAATCTTTTTTTGATGTATTTGTGGCAGTAGCTCTGGCAGACTTCTGTGGGCCTGCTGCATGAATCAGGTGAGCAGGATCAGGACGTCTCCATGGTTTTTGTCTTGTTGCAAACTGTAGCTGTGTGTACGTGGCGTTCTTCTCTTACTGAGAGACAAAGGAAAAAATACATTTTTAAATGTTGCAAGTGGTGAATAAAACTTTCCAAATGCTCAAAACATTAATTAATTGCTGCACAGCTTTTCTTCCATGCTGACAGCAACTGTAACTGACAGTATTTTAGGGTTATTTTCGTAATTCTTATTTATTATTTTCTTATTTCTTCTTCTCCATGTTGTCAATTGTTCTTTGCTAAATATTATCCAGTAATTACTCAAGTAAGCAACATTATGTTAATAACAAATTGATTCAGAATTTCTTACAAAAATCTGATTTTTTTTCCTTTTAATTCTTCAGTATAATCGGTGACAGGAAACAAAATAGTTGTTGCTGTGTGCTTTGTTCTTTATGTGAATGTCAATCATTTGCTTCCCTGCACCTAGGAGAGTTAGTTTTGAGAACTGTAGCATATGACTTGAATTCTGTAGAGCATTAAAATGTTTCTGAGAGGTGATGAACACTGAGCTTATGTCAGTGTAAAGCAAGCAATTTGGCAAGTGGAAGCAGATCATTAGATCAAAGCAGTTGGTGCTAAGGCTTATATGTTTGCATTGTAGCAGTTTAGTTTAGGGATTCTACCTCAGACTAGTTCTAGTTTGGACTGTTGGAGGAAATGTTCTGCCCATAGGCGTGATTTGAAGTTGTTCAAGGCACCAGTTGTTCATTTGAGCCCGTATGTCCCTGTTACAGTACATTTGATGTACACCTGGAGTGGAGCTTCCAGCTGAGTCTCCTCTGAAAATAATCCAAGTTGACACACCAGAACACCTCCATAAAATGACAGAAATGTGCTGAGTGAGGACAGGTGGGGGGTTCAGTTTGCTTAAACCAGACCGTGTATGTAGGTGCAGCCTCAGAATTCCAAATGCCTTCAGAGTGCTCCAGAGGATGGAAAGACTTGGTATGGTGGAAAATGTTAGAAAGAAAGAATTGTTACCTCTGCTAAGTGATCATCAAAATCGAGATGTATTTTGGGGAAAAGGCCCAAGATGTTAACATTACTTTTGAATTTAACCAGTAAATTTCTGAAAATTTTTGCAGAGTGCCATAGTGGGGGTGTTACATGATTAGGTTTAAGCACCATGATTGCATTTGATGTATTTGTAATTAATAAATCCAGGCAAGGCTCCAAGCACTTTGCAAGAATGCATGAAGTATTATTTTGAATGTCACCGTAAGCTCATTTCGCAACTTCTCACTGCTTCTGTTGTGGTTTCATAATGCCCCTTCCTCCCCAGCCCCTTCTTTTGCACCATCAACACCTTTCATGGGTTTCATACAGCCCTCATTGTTGTCTTTGACTCCATCTTCATGCACCAAAGGTGAACTTTCTCCTGTTCTTCAGTGTCTTTCTGGCATTACCCAACACTGGATGCAGTGTGCCAGATGTATTCTAGCAAGTGCCAAGAAAAAGTGGACAATCACTTCCCTCAATCTACTGTCTATGATTCTGGTCCTACGGGCCAGGATGCAGTTGGCCTCCTTTGCTGCAAGGTAACGCTGCTGGCTCACATCCAGCTTTTCACCAACGCCCTTTAGGCAGAGCTGCTCGCCAACCTCTCAGTCCCCTGCCTGTGTTGTTGCAGAAGATTCTTGCTTCCTAGGTGCTGGATTTGGCACTTGTCATCACTGAATGTCATGAGGTTACTGCTGACCCATTCTTCCAACTTGTCTAGGTACTTCTGAGTGGCAGCCCTGTTTTAATCAGTTGGGACAGAGACAGGCAGGCATACTTATATAGCATTGTGATGAAATCTATTATTATGTCACAGTATAATCCTTCCAACATGCTTACCAAAAGGTTTGTGGGTATAAGTTAATAACTTTCATTAGAAAAACTGATGCATTTGGAGAAAATGGACAAGCTTTTAGGAGCACAAGCTGCCTTCTGAAAAAGAAGCAGCAGCAAAATTCAAACAGATACAAATTAGAATAAATGGTTACTCTGAATTTAATGTAATTATGTAAATCATTGAGGCAATCTGAAAGGAAAAAGTGAAAATGGGAGGGAGAACCTAGCAAGGTGATAGGGTCATTAGACCTTTGGGATACAGAGATAGACTGGTAATTATACCTCTGAAATGCTGAGGGTTTTGAAGGAAGTGAGATATAAGGAAACTGCAGTATACCATAAAATCCTTACCAAATTCCTTATTTCTCTTATCCAGGAAAGTTCTGAATTTTAGTTCTTAGCCTCTTCTTCCAGCATAGTGTACAGGAATTCCTTGATAATCGACTGATTTTATTTTTTTTTCTCTTGGTGAAAAATGTTTTCTTATTAGCATAATGAGTTTTATCAGTTGTCCGTGTGAGTTTACTCTGATATGCTGTAATTTCTTTGACACATTTTACATGTTTCAATCAGTTGTTATTGGAACTTGGTGCATTGCAAGAAGTATGGTGAAGAATATGTGACTTCTCATGATTCTGTTGCAGGGAAAACTTATCATTCAGATTGTGTAAAGTTTTGCAGTTAATACTGGGAAAATTTGGAAGTTGTAATTTTCCTCCAGTTTAAGTTCTTATTTTTAAGTGATTTTTCCAAATAGGTTTCAATAGGTATCACACAGGACAAGGAAGAGTGTAAGTTCAGTGAGATTTTCTTTTTGTGGCAAGACAGATGATGATACTTGGTGACTTGATCAAAGAAGTGATCTGTTGTCAAAGGAGCATCCCTTTTGGGTATGGGTTCTCTTTAGGTTAGCTGGATTCAATTCTTTGAGAGCAGTTAGTGCTCTTTTTGTTCTCTGTGTCAGACCTTTTGCTTTATTTCAAAGAATGCCAAGTTTTGAAGATATAGATGTGTTGGTTTCCAAAATTCCCCTATGTAAAGAGTTGAAGGTTGATGATTATAGGTTGATATAGGTCTGTAAAGTTTAAACTGGTGTAGAAATGTTCTAGAAGTTGTGGGTTCATTCAGCCTGCAGTAGAGTTTGTTCCTCGGTTGTTAAACAGCCAGTGAATCATCTGGTGGCTCTAAGGAAAGAATGTTTTCTGTCTTCTATATCTTCTCTTTCATTTCCAGGTTGCAATCTGACCATCTTTTGTCTGTATCAGCTTGCGCATGTGCAAGACTTTTCTAACAGAACTTTTCATGGCCTTTCTTACTACTTGATCATTCCATTTTACCTGCTGTAGTTCACATGCTATGAATTATCCTAATCCTAAATTTATTGCTAGTTTAACCAGCCTGTGCCTACAGTAGAGGTCATATATACACCTATATTATCGATTAACACAAGCCACATCTTGAATTCTACTTAGCAGTGTACAGAGCATTGAGAAATGCATTGAGAAATTTTCAGCATGTGACACATAATTTCTCTGAAGACATTGCAAAACAAATTGTGGGTTTAGGCTTTCAAAGGACTGTGTGTTAATGATTTGTGGTGCAAATATAGATGGCCAAAATTTGTGTCTATAAAATAAAGTAGAAGCACTGATGTTATTTAAGATTATTAAGGATCTCTTCCATGGGAGGGACTTAAGAGGCTGGCGTATGTTGGATGATGGTCCAGCAAAGTTCCAGTGGGTGCTGTAGTTGCATTGCTGGTGATTCAGTAAATAGCATTTTTGTTTCTGAGTGCAATAACTGAATGATTTAATAACTGTAAACATTTCTTTCTGTAACCTACAGAGCATCCTTTTCCTGGTGGTTAGGCAGATATGAGATGGAAAGCAGTGGTGATTGGTTGAAAACAGTTCTGGATGAAGATGCCTGTCTGTAACAGTCCAGTTATCCTGCTAAGAAGTGAATTTTATTGTGACAGAATTCTCTGGGGTTAAATTTAGAGGGGAATTAAATTATGAAATTGGAGGAGGCAGAAGTTCTATTGACAGGACTGGTCACAAGCCTGGAATCAAATTAAACACTCACTCCCCTCAGGCAAAAACCGTGCGCTCACTGCTGGAAGATCATCTCTCTTGATGCTACTCTTACAAAATAAATGTTATTTACACTGGGTCAACCTAAGCTGCTTCCTGCCTTGTGTTTGGAGTCCTTCCTTTATTCTAGAAGATTGTTACCTTTCCCTGCGTCTACTTCAACTTCCTCTGGATCAGTTGCCCCACCTTGTTGGAAGTGTTTTCAGAAATGCAAAATGGGGGCTAACAGGAATAAATTGATTTAAACAACCTCAGTGAGCCTCTAACATGAGGCATTGAGTCCTGTCTGAGAAAACAGGAGAGAATGAAATAACTAGGTTTCATGTCTGTGCCATCATTCATTGTGCTTTTCTGTTATGCACTTAGAAGACCATTGCTGCATCAAAACTTTTTTGGCTTGTAGTCAGTGGGATGTGTTATTCCTGTATTGTTTGCATACGTGGTACATACTTGCCAAGTCTCAGGTAGCTGGCTTTCTTCTCATACCCCTGTGCTGCTAGCCCAGTACGTTCTCCATTTACAGTGCTGGGGTGTGACTACTCGCCAGTCACCTGGGTAGCTGACTGTGCTTGACTGTACAGGAAAAATCAATTTACATTAAAATAGAAGTTGTATATGATTTTTTAAGAATAAGCATTAGTGATTTTTGTCACTTCAGAGAAGATTGGTAGAACTGTAGAAACAAAGGGTGGAATCTTGTTAGTTTTCACATGATTGTCCCCAGTTGCAGAGGGCAGGTTTTCCTGGGGAAGGACTGCTCTACTCTTCCACCCCGCCTGTGCACTGAAGAGTAGAAGGGTTCCTGGGCCTTGGAGCTGTGTGGTGTTTTTACCTTGGAAAGAATGCGTAGCTACTGGTGAAGTCATGTGGCGGATGGGCTCTGGGTCTAGCTCTCTCCTTCCTCGTGAAGGATTACATGTAATCGCATGCCATTGCACTAGCTTTCTAGTGCAGTTCTGTGCCACAAAGACACAAGTCCTAAACAAACAATTTTAATATTTTCGTCTATTACTTCAATTAAAAAAAAATAAATTGCTTCAATCAAAAAAACTTTAACAAGCCAGATTACATGGTTTAGGACTAGCAGTGTTTGATTAATAAAGATCAGGGATTTTAAACTTTACCTTTTCACTGCATTCTTAACACAAGTAGCATTTTTTTCATACATTTTATACAAACCTTAAGTATGTTTTAACTTACTATAAAATGAGAAGAAATGTGTTACATTAAAGTGCATATCATTTGCTTGTGCACTTGTGGAGGTACCAGTCATTTTATAGCAATTTTGAGTTATTTTTCTGTCAGTTTGTATTCCTATTCAATGAGACATACAGAAACCCTCCCTCAGAACAACTCCCTGAGGGTTCACTCCTGTATGTCAGCAGTGTGAGCAAGAGGTGTGTTGCACAACAAGAATAGGTCATAAAAACATAAACTTTCAGTCACTTACATGTGGTGTTGTTCTCTGTTTCTTTGAAATCCTGGGTGTGTAATTAAGTGAGCTTTTTTGCTATTAGGCTTAGGACACAGGTATGGACTTACTTTTCTTCTTACTTGGAATTTTTTGTTTGTGTGGGGTTTTTTTTTCTTTTTACTGTATCCCAGTTCACCATGCACTCTGCTACCTGGCTGTGACGAGAAGTTATTGGGCAAACAGATGTTACAGTGCAAGATTATAAAAATCTAAGCATTGCATCTAAATATATACAGCTGAAAGAGCAATAAAAACATTTTGATACTGCTGATGACTTACCCTCATTGCTTTGGCTAGGAAAAGTGCAAATCAGTTAGCAAGCAAATGACTTGTGGGTATCATTTTGATCTTGGCTGCAATGCAATGTATAAGCTGTTCAGATGTGAGATTTTGTTTTGTTTTATCCACGTGTCTAGCTGTACCACAAATACAATCCTGCAGACTGCTACTGTCATTCCCGCTCTTGGGTGCTTGTTGAAAACAGCTTTAAGGCAGTAAATTAGATAGAATACTACATATATTAACAAAGGATATGACTTGGAGACTTCCATGTTTTGCCAGTATTCTTCATTCTAGAATATTTAAAATTATCTGTCTGAATTACAGGCTGAGTGATCGAAAAATAGTTACTGAGCTTGTTTAATACATAATATTTTTTATTTTTTTTAAACAAAATAAAGTTGAATAGACCACATCTGGTAAAAGTGATGAAATCTTTAAGTCTCTTATTTTTATCCAGAAGTAGGTTTTCATGTTTTATATTAATACCTTTAAAAGTCTGTAGTGTGGCTATTGATACAGGTTGGCTCTTTGGGCTTCTTTAATGTTAGCATACTGTGAATTTAGCTCTGTGGGTATGACCTGTTTTTCAGTCATGTGTGTGTAAAACACCTGATGTAGGCACTGGTTAATTTTTGAAATGATTTTGTGGTACGGCAAGTTGAAAATAAAAACTAATTTTTTTGACCAGTCATATTTTGGTGATTGATAAGTTATCTATCATTTACATCACAAACATCTAAATTTCCTTAAAGAAAAATATTTCAATACTAGGACCCAGTTTGGATTTTCTATTTATGGTATCAAAACTTCATGTATTTTTCATGAGTATACAATTTCTTTCGTATCCTATTTAATAAAGCATGGTATTTTGATATTCTAAACCCGTTCTTCTGACTAGACCATTTACATTACCATTTACAGTAACACAGTTACACTAAGTTAGCTGTAGAAACACTGTTCCGGTACCCTAGAATATAGCTGTGTGGATGTCGCAATAGCTTTCTGAATCTACTTATTTATTTCTCATATCAAGATCCATGGTCATTCTTGTTGCCCTTGTATGTTTTTTCTGATTATACTATTGTAGTGGGTTAAGCAGAGGGGAGCTAATTTTTTTTCCTTTTCTCCCTTCTCTTCATAAATAGCTAGCAAGAAGCTATGTTTTGGATTCCTGCTCAGGAGAAAAGCTGGTACGAAGAGAACATTTATAGTTATTGCTAGGATACCCTCAAGGACAAAATACATTCGGTCTCTCTTCTCTCCATAGACAGAGGGAGGGGGGAA
>VZTO01020628.1:0-10969 GCA_013400615.1 Syrrhaptes paradoxus
CCTTCCTTGTTGGTGAAAACAAGATAACATGCTCCTGGTGTTTTTAGGGATCTTACCCTTTGCTAAAGTGCTGTGTTTATAGGCATAGCTCTTCTGTGTATTGTTATCCCCCTGTCTTAATTGGCAGGTTTTGCTACACAAGAAAGTGCTATGCAAGTGTTCCCCTGCATTCATTTTAGAAAGCCTTTGGAGGGATTAAGGCTCATGGCTGCTGTCTAGAGTTCATTAGAGGTCCTGGTGACAGCTCATTGATGGCAGGAAACATATCTTTGTGGTTAACACAACAGAAGTGAAACACTTGAAAAGATCAGTGTCTTGTAAAACCATTTCTTGTAACTTGTGTTCTGAATCTCTAGGGCAGATAGCTTGTCATTATTGCCCAGGTCCTGACATTGTCTGCTCTCTGTTTTACCCAGTTGTAATTTACGGAGAACTTAGTGAGAGAAGGCTAGAAAAGGGCCTTACAAACTTACCTAACTAGTAGATATCAATGCATGGCTTGTGACCAACATGTCATTCAGAACACCTACCAACATTTCTCACAGTTATAACACATTAAAATATGACAAGGAGAGTCTGAAGTTCCCACGGTGCATTATATCCTTTGTGTTTTTACCCGCACGTTGTCAGTGGCTGGGGAGCATCAGTCATTTCTCAGCCCCAACAGAAAGGGAAGGTGGGAAAGCTAAGGGTATGTGTAAGAAATTTTGGTGAACATAGGAACAGAATCCTGAGCTCTAATTCCAGCTTTGAAATTTAATTTCTTCCTGTAGAAGACGTTAACACAACACCTGTATTCAGTTTACACAATATGGATATTTCTGAGTCCTTAAGATATTAAGAGTGACTGAGTTTTGGAAACAGCTGTCTTAAAGTTACTTATGATGTTGACTATGCAGGTTTTGTGTTCACCGCAATTTTATTTCAGTAGCAATAATCAGTGTGTTCAATATTCCAGTGCCCTTCTTTGAGCTATCCATTCTGGGCTTTCTTTAACAATACTGTTTTATTATTTACTAAGTAAATGCCAGCATACAATTTTTTTTTAATCATATTTACTTTCTCTAACTTTAATGTTATCAAGAAAAAGCCAAAATCATTGACAGTACAACAGACTGCAAAAATCAGAGTTACCTCTTGTGGAAGGGGGTCAGTGAAAAAAAAAAAATTTAATTTGTTCATAGTGACCCCACCAAAGAACTCGCACTAGCACGTATTGTCAGGAAAAGTACTGTCAGAAGATATAATGCACAGTGATCCTTCTTTTTTGTGTTTGTTTCACACACCTTACTCACTCAAGAAAGGAGAGGTATTTTTCAGTTGAGATCCCTCATTTAATGATACCTTAGTACACTGATAGCGATGGAGATGTCTCCAGTGTTGCTAAAAAGTGTTTTATGCACTAGAAAATATCATGCAAATAATATAACTGAAATAAAACCTGGTCTGTTAACAAACAGGGGAGAGAAAGTATTGACCTGAAAGAGAAAATTCTGTTTCACGCTGCAGGCCATATTGCTAGAGTACTTTAACCAGATTGCTTAAGCTAGATAATATGTATCTTGCACTACACACCATTGGAATTATGAGTTCAAGAGAGCCCCCAGACGGCTGACTTCTGCAGAAAACATTCTATCTGATTTCTCTTATTTCTTCAGTTTCTTTAGACATACTATAGATATTGATGTTTTAGATTATAAAGCATACTGAACTGCATTCAGCTTTGGTATAACTGCTGATTTCAAAGGAGTCAAATACAACAGATGAGGACTGAGTTTATTGATTTTGTTTCAGATGAAAATTGTGGCCTTATTCTCAACTTAATATATATTTATGGAAATTCTTTACTCAGCTTCTCTCCCTTTTGTTGTACACAAAAGAGAATTTTTGCCTGCTTTGACATATTTTATTTTTATATTCTTTTATCTTCTAAAATTACGTGAGTAATCTGCCATCTTCAAAGATATTTGCCTAGCAGGGCTTGCAAACTGGTTGCAATGAAATTTAAACCCATTTCCATGCAGGCAAGATGCAGGTTAAATACTATGCTTGAGGCACGGAGAGTACAAATCCTGACAGAGTTCTTTGATAGCTGCTAGGGGACATAACACATCATTATAATTCACAGCAGTCTTAAAACTTTCTTTTTGCCTTCTCTCTAATTCTGTATTAAACATTGCAACTGGATATAAAATTGATTTCTTGTCATAGGACAAGTACTTTGAAAAGATGTTTACAATTCTCACTTAAGTGAAACAAAAAAATAAAATATTTTACAAAATGAAATATTAAAATCTTTTAAGAAGTGAATTAATAGATGCACTTCTTAAATTCATTTTGTTTGAACATTTCATTTTGATCAATGATTTTCATTTCTAATTCCTGTAACTTTAATGTTTCAAAACAAAAATTATTTCAATTCAAGAACGAAAAGTTTTCATTTTGAAAATGTCAAAGTGGAGCATTGCAAACATTTAATTTTTTTTTTTCCTAGAATTTCTGGTCACAAAATATTGGAAATTGATCTTTTCCTGAAAGCAGTTTTCAATTTGGTTTTCCAGTTTAAAAAGTTGTGTCCAAAAACTCTTGACAATTCACTAGTTGCAGTGCAGATGGCTTTGACACTCACGGCAAGTATTTTTGTAGCTTTTTTGTTCAGCTTGCCTAACCCTGAACCCAAGTTATCTTTTGAAGTATTTTGTAATTATAGTCTTGGATTATGTGAATTGGAAATGTACATTATATTATTTGCTGCTGAGTAATCTATCTGAGGATGATACCATCAAATCAGAATAGTATATTCAATTAAAGCTACTGATTATCTCCTTTCTGATTACAGCACTGTTAAAATCTCCTAACCGCTCCACTTACCTCAGATACACATATGCTATAGACTTGAAAAATAAAGACTTTCTATTTATTATTTTTGTCCTGTATTTCACTCTCTGTCTAGAAGTGCAAAATCTAAGAGCCCCTGAGTGTACTTACCTACTTACTCTCTGTTGTACAGGTACCTCTGAATGCTGCACAAGACATTGGGATTTCTCTGCAACCAGTTGTTAGCGATGTTATACTGAGAATTTGGTCTGCTCCTTTGGTGTCAAGTGCTAGTACTATAAGGGTAGTACTAGGTGATGTAAAAAAAAAAAGGAGCAAATATTTGTAATTGTGGCTTGCCCGCTGACTGCTGCACATAATGATGTTTTTTCCATTAGATACTAAAAATGGGTTCAGAGAAAGTGGCAACAATTGATCAAATTGAAAAAGTAGCAAGATCATCAAGCAGTAACAGCAGATTGGAAAATTGCCTTTTATAGTTAAAAGGATCAAGATGACACTTGGCCTGCAACAGTCAAAGATATCATAGCCAAAATAAAAAGAGAATGTCTATACATTTAGTTGGAGATTTAATAAACATTCCTATTGCAAGTCCATATCATTAGGCAGGTACTAGTAGGAAACGCAAAGCAGAAACAATTTAAGAAAGGATGCTGAGCTCATAAGATTACTTGGAGAAAAAAATAATTAGTGCAATCTGTTGTTAAAATCCCTTTTCAAATCCTCCTAGTGGACATTTACTGACCTGATGTTTTTTAATGTAGCCACTATATTCCAAGGAGCCAGTTAATAGAAACTTTGATCTTAGCTCTCCCAGTCTTCCCTTCTGTCATGCTTTTGGTGTTCCAGTACATCTGCAAACTCTCTGAATTACTCTTCTTCATTCTGGTGATGTGGTGCAAACAAGTAAAATACAGACTTTGCAAAGTCCTTTCTAAAGTATTCATGCTTTACTTACTCCATGACATGAGTGATCTGCATTAAAGTAGCAATATCTGCACATAAATCCAGATTCAAGATGGATATATAGTCAGGTTACTTGCCCTGAGTGGCTTCCCATCATCTCTTACCTTACATCTGGTTCAACTGACAAAAAAAAACCTGTTTTGTAGACCTTTTGATTGAATTAGATTATCCAGATTAACAGTTGTTAATGGTCTCTATTGTTAGTTCTCAACTTCTCCTGGTATCTTGGTTGAAACTGGAAGGTAAAGGCAGTAGGGGAAACCGTTTTCAACTAAAACTGAAATTGCAGTTTGATCAAATATTCATAATAGCAAGCAGATTACAATACCAAAGGCAAAATAGAACCTATTTGGAAGTGCTTAGCTTACGTTTCTCATGGTACCATCAACCAAATAAACAGGTATTGATGAAGTTCACATTCTAGCAATAGTTGCTGTTTAAATGGTGAAATTGATTAGTCCATTCCGTTTTATTTTATCCAGTACTTATGACAAAGTTTTACTATTTTTATTTGATATTGTATATTCTTGGATTCAAAAATCTTGGTTGAGTTTTTTTGTCACTGCTGTTAAATATTCCATGAGATCCCCCATTGGTTCATTACAAAGATCACTGGGTGCCTTTTTTCCGGTTCCCACAATTTGCTATCTATTCATTGCTGTGGATTTTCTTCAGATGGTCCCTTTCAGTCAGTCCTCATATTGAGTTTGCTGCATCTACTGACATGTTATCATATCATTTGGTTTTGTCCTGTTCATGACACTTTTTTCTCCCTCATCACTTCTTGCCCTTTGGTTTAAGGCTTCAGCACCTCTTCACAGAAGGAATTCCCAGAGGTACTTTTCTTAAAAGTTACAACTATTCTCTTATTTTCTTTGTTAAAATGTTGAAACTCAAGGAAGAGGCCAACTCTTCAATTTTTCACAAAGAGTACATTATATTCTTTTTGTAATCTAAATCTTCAGCCAGTTCTCCCACAGGTCTAATGACTAAAACTGGGGAAAATTAGTTGAGCTGTATCTGGTGCTGTGACCTTTCAATTCTATCGACAGCAACCGTCTGTGCTGTAAGACATTTGTTTTGATCCCATGTGGTAATACCAGACTGCGTATCAGACTTTTAAGTGACTGACTATTCCTGTTTCATTTTAAATAACACATATGTTATGATTGGATGAGAAGAAAGTTGTGTGGTTTGCACAGGGTAAGTTTCTAGACTGCTCAGTTCACTCTTTGATAACATACAGTAAAACATGTGGGGTTTATATCATTAAACTTGGGATTATTTGCGCTTTATTAGAACTGAACAGACAATGAACTCTATCTTTTTGTCTAGTTATCACCAGCTTTTTCCCTAGAACAAGGGCTTCATTGATATCTGGCTCTTAGCTTCTACTTGTTACACATGTAGCCATGAACCTTTACTGCTGCAGGGTCAACATTTGTCTTATTTATCTTCAGACTTGAGCAATGAGATTTAGAGTGTTAGATTTTAAAAATTGCTTTTGTTGAATACATTCCCCTTTGACTTTAAAAACATTCAAAATACTTTATCTGAACAAAAGTGCAGAAAAAAATACTCTGAGATTTAATCCTGTCAAACTCAGAGTAAATAGCTCAGTGCTTGAAATTATATCAATGATCTCCATCTAGTCTAAACCAGAAGTCATTGCACATGCCTTAGGTTTCTAAATGTAGTAACTGTCTGTTCTGTGAGCTGATGATCACTTACTGCCTGTTTGACGTCCCGTCACAAATAAAATGCTGTTAGTCTTTATGTTCACCAGTTTATCAATCCCAATATCCAAGGGGAGTGCAATTTCTTTCTACCTGTACAAATCATGCATCCAAAAAAGGGAAAAGAAACAGGTGAGGGAGAAGACATGATGTTGTACAGATAATAAATCTTGGGATTGTAAGTCCTTCACTTGCCTCCTTCAGTTTAATTCATTTCAAAACACTTGCTGAACAGCCATTTGTAATCCCTGAGGTATGAATGCCATTATTTCTGAAATTCTGAAGTTGTAGTGCTCTTGCATAATCTTATAATAGCAAAATGATTTATTCTATGCTTTCCAAATTATTCTCAAAAGTGAGGTTTTGCAGTTCTGCAGATTTATTGATCATGAAATCTTTTTTAAAATCTGTATATTAATGCTCTAGTATTTTTGCTTTTCACTGTTTCATCAAAAGAAAGAAAATGGAATTTTTTTCATTTTAAGTATTTAAGTTTGAAAAGCTAGTAAGATCCTGGTTTTAGAGGTAGGTTCTAGCACTGCTGGGTGTATCACAGAATAGAAGATTGATATACCATGTCTCGTTCAAAACATCCAGGTTTCGTGATTTTGTTTTATGGTAGGACTTTACAAGTCCATGTTAGCTACTACTTTTTCAGTGGCAGTAGTCAGGCAAACAAACTTTTAAGGAGAGGCTTCTAAGAGCTAAAGGGGCAAAATCATATAGGAAAATCTCCCCTTTTGTCAAACGATTCCCAGAGCATTAGTCTGATGACATATATTTTCACACATACACACACTTCTTCAGGAAAGAACATGCTTTGATTTGTTTTTAAGCACTAAGTAGAAATAAAACAGATGGGTTTTTTGGGGTAGAAAGAAGACCTAGGACAATTGGCTTTTGTTAGCTGTTTAAGAAGCTGCTAATTTATTCAGAGGTTATGTTCAGCATCTGTTAATTGTACTCTTGCACTTTATGTTGTCTCTGTTTTGAAGTGAAAGACAAGCTATGAAATTGTTTTTTTAATCCCTTCACTCTTCCTGGATCTTATTGGCTAATAAAAACTTGTTTTGTTTTAGTGGAAGCAACAGAACCTAATAAAAGCTGTATGACAATATCCTGTTCTAATCCTATAACAACAGGGAGTTATAATTTTCTGAAGTGAAGCTTATGCCTTTAAGACCTCTCCCAAATTCTGTTCATATCTGAAGACACACTGTTAAAGAATAGAGCTCTCTTACTTTGTTTTCTTTTGTTCTGTCCTTAAAGTTCAAGGAAAACTAATTCAGACAGCACTCAGAGGGGTAACAAATTATTTCCTCCAGTTAAATATGTTTATGACACATTTTGTTTTTCAACAGTTCTGATTCCAAAATGACTGGGGTAGAGAATTCAGTTTTGCTTTGGAGGTACCCTGCATTGAGAAGTGCTTTGAAATATTTTTGTGAACATCATTGTTTTTCATTTACTGAATTATGACCTGCAGGCATCCAGAGTATATTTGACAGAGGCTTTAAATAACTTTTGAATGGCTTCAAGGTCAAAGTAAAGTTGTGTTTTCCATGTAAACTTAATTAGTAAATGTATAAGGGAATGCAAGGAGACACTCATTCTTCAAAGACCCTTGCATACACAGGAAAACATTAGGTGAAGAAAGCCTTGAGATTCCTCTTGTTATGCAACTCAGTCCTGGTTTGCTGAAACTGTTGGCCTTTAGCTGTCTGAACAGTGAAATATGTAAATAATTTCAAGTAGGTCTGTAAGTCCATTAAAATAAATCATGTGTAAGTGCTTTTCATGGACATAATAGTGTTAAGTACATTTTAAATGTTTTCTACACTTGGAGGATAATCAGGTATTCTGATATCCTCACGGCATTTCTTAGGTCTTAGTACATGACACTTCTATAGACAGACATTGTTATAAGTAGATATTTTAGACAAATATTTTGCCATCATTCAAATTAAAATCTAAGTGTCATTACAGTGCTTCTTCATAGCATGCTCAGTTATATCGCAAATATATTGATATCAGTCTCAAAGTGTCAGTAAAGCAAGATGAACCACATTGGGGAGGGCAGATAGTTTGGCTGTTGTAGTGAAAGTACAGGTCCCCGTGATCTCGCAGAGTGCCACAAAGGAAAGGTGAATATTTGTTGTGAAGTAATGCTGAATATTTTGCTTTTCTGGGATGTGATGAAACTCGGGAACTTCAATATCCCATCCATGATTTCTCTGTCCACTTCTACAGTATGTGTGAGTTTACTGAATATTTTTGCACTTGTTTCACTGACAACTACAATTGACTCCGAACTATTAGAAAAGACAGCTTTTAAGACAGCTGTTGAAGGTTATTTTGAAAAATAAGGTCTTTAAGTTCAGCAATACAAACTGTACTGTAGTTTTTCGGGCACTGTGAATGATCTAACAAATACTTTGTCTATTTAAGGTGAGTTTGGAGAAGTATGCAGTGGACGTCTGAAGACACCAGGAAAAAGAGAGATACCTGTAGCAATTAAAACTCTGAAAGGCGGCTATATGGACAGGCAAAGAAGAGATTTCCTCAGAGAGGCTAGTATCATGGGACAATTTGATCACCCAAATATAATTCGCCTTGAAGGAGTTGTTACAAAAAGTAAGTTAATAATTTTTGTTGGTTTTTTTCCCATTCTATGTCATTTAGTGTCAAAATTAAGCATTGCTTCTACATTCAGTATTTAATATTTCTCAGAATTTACCCGAATTATCAAGTACAGCAGAAACTGCAGAGATTGAGACCACAGTAGGAAATGCACAGCCTATAAATTTTCAATTAGAAATGTTTTATTTTTATTTTTTAATAAAAATCATCCTCATTCAAATAAAGTCTTCACAGGTTCCTATGAAATAGCACTGTAGAGTTTGCTTATAGGCAAGTGGAAGAGAAAACCAGAAATGTAGCTGAGTTGAAAGCTAAGTCAAATCATTGTCTAAGGTAGCAGCTATAGTCTTCTTTTCCCACAAGCACTCACTCTTCATTTGGTTGTGTTTTACTGATTTTGGTACCAGAAGAGATCCGTTTCCTATTTGAAAGAAATAAAATGTGAACTCCAACTTATTGTACACTTGCAAATGATTCACTAAAATTCCAGAATAGTCTATGAAATGTCTTACTTATACCTATTGCAGCTGTCAAGAGATATACCTTGCCTCTGAAATGTAGCATTTTTAGCAGGGTTATGGGCTTTTTTGAAATGCTGAAATATCTAGTTACATTTTAAGTGTTAAGTAGAAGTCTTATTAACATACATGTAATTTCTTTAATGCCAACTTTTTGCAGTAATGAATTAAAAAACTCATAAGGTATACTACTCTCAAAATTACTCGTTGCCCCAACTAAGCCATGTTGTTTGCTTATTTGCCGTACTTATATTTTTCTTTTAAAGATCAAGTGTTGAGTGTATAAAAAGATGATGTCCTCTTACTATCACAGTAAATACAATAAATGTTATTAATATTTCCTGTTTTCACCTTGCTGCAATATCAAAAGCTGTGTTTGGAAAACATAACATGCTAGAACAAAAAGGAAAGTGTACCTCCTGATCTCGTCATTGGAATGGAGTTTCAATAGATTTATGGGATGACCTTGTTCAAATCTGCCTCTCTGTGGTTCTAAATTAAGACATAGAGGATATTTTTTTCCACACAGTATTGCAAGGATAAATTCATTATTACTTAGGAATATTTGGTTACTAGACTAACAAATGCCATTATATTGCAGACTTCTGTAAAGTTATGGCTTAATGTCCTCCATTGCTGTTCTGTTAGTAACTGCTCTGCTGATAACAAACAAGTTCACATTGACTGAACAGCATTGGAAATCTTTGCCAAGAGATGTAAATGTATAGGAAGTTAATTTAATTTAGCTCCTTGCTTCATGATGAGCAGTATAGCAGCAATTAAATTCCACCAGTCTTCCAATTGCAACATGGGCAATTTATGAACCAGTATCACAGGTATGACTAGGAACCATCTAGTGGATCTACTAGTGTACGTCTCATTTCTGAAAAGGCTAATAGCTGTGATTTGAAAACATTCTTTAAACCAGTTAGATGGTGCACCCAGAGTACAGTATAACGTACTTGGCAATGGCATGGTTGTTTAATCTTTGGCACATTTATAAGTTTTATTTCTGTAATGTCCCGTCAGTCTAGAGAAAAATGAATATTGCATTAAGAAAACAAAAACAAACAGATAAATCAGTGCTCCAACATTAGAGTATTTTTTCTTGTTCTACAGGAAAAGCGATTATAGGCAACTGTAAGTCAAGAAATCATCATTAGCAGTTCTGCTTTTCTCTAAGGAGTTTGTTATTGGTTTTTTTGAATATTTGCTTAGAGCTAATATAAAAATAGTAGATGTTACTGTTATAGTCACACTGTCCTATAAAATATGCATCTCATAGATATAAATAAGTAGAGAATGTTTGAAATAAAATATTTTGGGGTCAGGCAGGTTTAAAAAAAACAAAACAAGTACAGGAATAATTATAGAATGAAAAAAAATACAGGGAAGAAGATAGGAGGCAGGCTGAGCAATGGACACATGCACTCTGCTACACTTCTCTTTTGACAGTTTGTCTTTAGGATGTTGCCTTGCCTTTATACTGCCCCATCTGTGGTATTTAGAGAATAACATGGCTTCAACTGGGAGCAGAACAATTGCCTTGTATTTTACTAAATCCAAAATCTAGGACTGAACAAGCCAACATGGGACAGAAATTTCCTGTAACTAAAAGGTATGCTGTAAAAGTCAGACAGGACCTTGTCCTAGACAAATTATTTATGTAATGATAGCATGATTAAAAGGCATCTTGTGTTAAAACTTAGATTAATATCAGCAAAAACTNGCTAAGCAGATGTTAACTTTTAAATGATACTGTTTTCAGAATTGCTATGGAGTATGTACTATACAGGATGAAAAAATGCTAAACTAAGCCTGCTCAAAAGTAGGTCTGAAGCAGAGTTTTAGTTCCCTTTTTTTATTGCTTCATTTCTCGTTTGTCCTAACTGCGATCCCTAATCAGAGAGAGCAGTAGGCAGAACAGTTGTTGTGGCACAAGCTTTCTGTTAGCAGAGAGTTCATTTCAAGGGCAATTGCTAGGCCAAGGCAAATACACCATAGCGCAGAATCTGGATCCGATCGTTCACTTACGTTACTAATCAGAAGTCACAAGGGGAACTTTATTCCTGTTTGGTTAGTTTTAACAACACCATTTCTTGCATGATTTGCCATAAAAGGCTGTTTATTGCCTCGCAAATTTATGAGAGATGCTTAGGCACTTTATAAAAAACATCCATGTTTCCTTTTCAAGTCATCTTAAAACAGGGATAGTTTTGGGACCTCTTCTTGGGTGTGTCAGGGCATGCTCAGCCGAGTTGTATGTCATTG
>VZTO01020630.1:0-13917 GCA_013400615.1 Syrrhaptes paradoxus
CTCCTATCTCATCATAATTGCTTTACAAGGACCAAAGGTACACCAAATCTAAACCCCAGCTCGGATAACACACAGTGCACAGGAAGGGCTTGTAGGATAGAAATACCACTGAGGATACAAGCTTTTACGTAGTATGTACCCACGGAGGGCAATGTTATCCAGCAATGAAGAAGTTAAACTTGTAACCCAGGGAATGTGTGAACAGTAAGATAAATCCCCGATGGGACTGTGACCAGCTGTGCCAGTGGTGTGGCCTACCGCCCAGCATCCAGCTTTGCACAGAAATGCACTCAGACAGGACCTCCACCGTGTGTGTGGAGCAAATTGTTGCACAGCAGATGACAGACTGCACTTCTGGGACAAAACAATTATTATCAAAGGCAGAAGATGTTCACAAGAACTTCCTCCTCTACAGAAAAACTGACAGGATGATGGATGAATGACCTGTTAACCACAATAAATCAGTGTATGTCTGCTGCTTTTCAGGCAAACACAAGGATAGCCCACATTCTGGGTAACAGGCAATGTCAGAAATACAACACAAACGCACAGGAGGATGTACTTCTGGCTTCTGTCTGTAGCCGGTGTGCCTATCACATATAAATGAAGTGTGGGAAACACTCTGGCCAGGAGATTAAAATTATTCAGATGAAATCTGCAAAATGTCTCTCAAGTTACCCAGCAGCATTCCCACTCCTCACAGCTACACGACATCCCACAGCCACCACGGTCTAAGAGACAAAAGCATCCTGGGAAGTTGCAGAAGTGGAGATTTTAAGCTCTTCTTATTTTTGCTGTTTCCTCAAATACTACACTTTTGTCTGGAGTCTAAAAAAAAAATAAAAAGCATTTTGTCCAGCTTAGTACACTTAAGAACTTTTGGAAACAGAAATCCACTACTGGAATTACTCTTTTTATCACATTTTACAAAAGTGGTCGCCAAACAAAAGCCAATTCCTGTCAACAAGGTGTTGACATCACCACTTAGCAGGGGTCAATTAAATGCTAATATTCTTAAGCATAAGAAAAACAACCCTGGAGAAAAGCCATTTAAGATGGGAGGAGTGCAAGGAGCAGCAACTCTCCTCCCTTCTCTCTACAGATGGGATCTTTGATGGTTCAATCTTCAGATGAGGCTTTTCTCTGAAATGTACAGTGAGCGCTATGTATATGACGTTCATCAGAAGCATATATAAGAAATTGTTCTTATATGTTTTGAGAGGGAGGGTGGCATCCAAGCCTGAAGACTAACTGGAGAAACAAACTCAAAAGAGAGCAAGCAGCAGAAATATAAACCAACAAAAAAAATCCACCTAGAAAGAAAACATACCCCACTTTCTTCCTTTATGGGAACTGCACTGAAAGATAGGTCTGCAGACCTTTCTCATTCTCCTGCCGTTACCATTCCCACAGTGGTATAACCAAATAACCTGATTTTACATACTCTTTTTGGATTTTTGCCTCATAGACAATAGTCACCCTCTTCCAACAATATGATAGCACCAAGAAATGAAGACTGTGTAAAGCCCTGTTGAATAAGAATCCATTTTGGCAGTAATGTCAGATGAAGTAATCTATGCTTCCAGGTAAAGCTTCACGGGAATGGCTGAGCCTGTTTAACAGCCCAGTGCTGTCAAAAATACAAATTATTTCCCTCCCTCCGTTGGCTGGCTTGTTTTCTGCCGGATTAGCAAACTGAATTGGATCACTGAGGAGTCAGATGAGCACTGGAGCCAACCAAGAGAAGGAGCACGGACTACACAGCCAGTAGCCAGGAAGGGTGGAAAAGGACTTCAGTGGCAGAGACCTACTATCTTAGCATTGCTCGTATCTTCTGAAAATTCATTTTCCATTTGGCCAGTGAGTTTGCACAACTGGTTTCTGGGGCATCACCGTGAGCTCAATCAAGGGAACTGACCTGGGTTAAGGAATATTGTATTAAAAGTAGCCTTTATTGTCACTTTTAATAATTTAAATCAGTTTCTCAGTCCAGCTTGCTACAAACAGTACTAGCATCACTCTTCAGCTGAAGCAGGACAGAAACAAGTGGCTGTGAGCATGGGCTGCTTAAGTGTTTTGACAGCGCTACTGAAATACTCATCAGCCTGGGATGGAAAAACCCATCACAGGTATGTGAGCAGCTGTCCCAAAAAGTGTGTTAAAGTCAGAGTAACTCTAAACCAATCTGCCTTCAGTTTTCCACTGGGCTGGTATACAGCATTATCTCTGTAAGATGGGCCAAGAGCTAGAATTTCACTGAAAAATACAATTTGTCCTTAAAGCACGCACAATTACCGTCTCAGAGACTTCCAGCTGTACAGCAGCCAACTCTGCAACTGCATGTGTTCCATAGAAGACTCCTCTCAGCTGAGAGTCAAAAAACATTTACTTAGAATACAAATACATATTTATTTAGCTTATATGAACCTGATCTATCTGCATCTATTATTTCCAATAGGAAGATGATAAAATTTAACAACCATCCCAATTTAAAGCAAGTTTTTTCTCTCCCATCCGTGCAAGTAAGCAATTACAACTCCCTTAAAATTATAACCATGCTATCTGCAACCACGTCCATGCAGCATCGACTAGCATGCTCCTGTGCCACAATAAAGCTGCTCAGCACAGCCACATCGATGAAGCAGACCTCTAAAGAACAACCTTCTCAACAGCAGCAGAAACAATTCTGGTTACTGTCAAGACAGCTAGGCTTAACGTAGTCTCAGTTTTTTGGCAAAAACTGCATGTTATTTCAGCCAAATGACAAATGACAGAGACTGTGATCATGCCAATATAAAGAAACACTGAAAATTCTGCATAGGCCTTCCTCTTTTTTATCCCAGTCATGAGATTATTATTATTATTACTGGTAATGCCAAAAATAAATTCAGATTCCTTTTATTAACTCTTTGGTCATTCAATATTTATGGCTTGTGACTTATTTCCATTTCTTACCTTATAAGGGACTATGAAGGTTTTTATTTCCTTTTAAGGAAGGCTGAGAGTCTGTCCCACTCACGTGACTCTTCTGATACATCAAGAAAAAAAAACTCCACCACATCTGTACCAGTCTTCTGCTACATCAGAAAGACCCTACAGCCAGGATTTTCTGAAATATTAAATCTGAGCTAGACTGTGGAATACAGTTCTGAATGAGCCAACTACATTATCTCAGATGGGGTAGCAAGGAGACATGATAAGTTTCTTCTAGTTTGGTTCCTGAACACATTTTTCATCAGTCAACTAGGACCTTCTAGCACTGCTCTCCTGTCTCATCTTAGAGCATCGCGCTCTGGGAGGGGAGGAGAAGCAGCACACCCTGACACTCCCCTCTCACACTGCCTGTACATCCAGTCAGATGAAAGCAAGAATGAGCCTGAAGGAAAAACAAAGATGAGCCATCTCAATTAACAGGATTGGGATACATGTAGACAGTTTAAGACACGTTGCATCTCTGCTGATACAAATATATTGATATGGGCAAGATGCACTCTGAGCTTCATGAGGGCCTCATGCACCCTACAATCTGCCTACCACCAGCCCCTATGGCTTTGTCCCAGCACACACTACGTCTACAGTTCATTTGCTCTAGGCAGCAGGCACTCAAGGAGATCTGGCCCAAATTATGGTAACCACACATAGTATTAAAACCACTTTTGAAAACATAGGCAAAATTGAAAAAAAACCTCTCTCAATTTGTTATTTTTCAAGCTACATTAATAGCAAGAAACTGGAAAGGTTATTCTCCAATGCATTCTAATTTTCTTCAATATTCAGGAATATGACACATGGAAAATTAACTAGGAAACACTGCTAGTTCTTGTCAACTTTTTATATTACTGCTTCTTTTCATCACTAGCAAAATGAAGCAGAGGTAACTAGAAACCCAGGGATTTACATTCTCTTACTCTGGTCACTGAACTTTTATAGTCATCAGCTTCACTGAAATAATGAGCAAGCAGCACAATAAATAAAGCCAACTACAAATAAAGCATAGACCTCTTCCTCAGCAAAAGTTACATAAAAAGCTGGAGTCTTGTTTTCCAGAGGTTGCCCACTAAAACTTAATTACACACTCAAATTATAACTTAAGAGCTGCCCCTAACATGAGTTCCACGTGCAAAGAAAACCTCAGAGCAACCTTCCACTGAGCATGACGGTACTTTTAATGAGCACTGTCTGCCCCTTTGGGGGAAATAGAGAATAAAGCTTGAATTAACAAAATTCATCGATTTCTAGCACAGCTGTATCACACCGTGAACAGAGGCACCACTCAGCCCTGGCTTGCTGATGCAGGGCTGCCCTCAGCTGCATTAATCCACAGGTGGCTGGGCAAGCACACAGAGGGGCTCCTGGCAGAGCAGCAGCAGCAGCCCCAGGGGGTTATGCCCCATCCCCTCCCACCCCCTCAGACTCTTAGTGCCAGTCTCCAGGTTACCAGGCCAGAGACGGCCACTCTCACACTATTTCACAACATGACTGCTCTCAGGCTGTGGCTAAATGACACATCTAGGCTAATGTAGTGGTCTGTTGCTGAAAAAAAAAAAGGCTTTTTTTTGCATTCACCCATGCCCACTTCCTCTCCTGCATCTTCAAGTCCCAAACGGAGCAGCAAGCTAACTCTGCAAAATAGAATCAGGCACTTTGCAACCAAGTTAACAAGCTGGATTGGCTTTGTGAGGCATCCAGACACCAGAACCAGCTCCAGGCAGGAAGCAGGACAAGGCTGGAGAGCGGGGGTTAACTCACAAGGAGTGGGAGAAGAGGGCAGGGAGCTGGACCATCTTTTGTCAGCACATAGCCATGGGGGTTCTCTCAGCTGTATGGTTGGGTTGGGCCATAGCCTCATTCCAGCGAGGCTGGCTCAACAACAGGAACTCAAAGGTGGGCAAGAACAATGAAGATATACCTTAAAGGTGTCTTTACAAAACATATTGCCTTTAAAACTGAGCCACCAAAGAAGTTGCTGCCCTTCCCTGAAACTTCTGGCTGCTGGTTTCTCCCTTAATACTACCCTTCCTTCCTAATGTTAATAGGAGTGTTTGGGTAGGTCCACCTGTGGACCTTTCTTTGCCTCCCACGCACACCTTGTTTGCTCACAGGCCATTTTAGGAAGCCGTTTTGTTGTAATAATAAAGTAAAAAACCAAACCAAAACAATAAAAAAAGCTGCTTCTGTGGAAGTAGTTTGTCTGTTGGCTTAGTGCACTGAAAAACCAATGAGCGACAGACGCTGAAGTGGGAGGACAAGATCAATAGCTTGAAGTCAGATGGGAAAGGAAAGCACAAGTACCACGGCAGGCTTAGGCTGCTGGGTCTGTGTATTAGGATTTGCTCCTTCCATTGAATCTCAACTTCTGTTAAATATGTGCTTATCAGCCAGTGATGCACAGTATAAAAGCACAAAGGAATGTACCACGTAGCACAGATGTCCTTGCTTTACAACTCCCTTTGCAAAGCCAGACTTGGAAAAACCTGACCTGCAGACTCCCTCGGAAGCTGCAGAATGTCTAGGCTGCTGAACACGAAAAAGATTGCAGTGAGTACTGAGAGTTCATCAACACGTGGAGCTGCTGGAAACTCTTACAGTCTGAGTCTTTGTTCAATGCCCAAACCAGACAGCGTTGCTCCCCACAGGCAGGTGATACATTACACCAGATAAAAAGAAAAATCTGAAATCTCTCCAAATGCGACTTCAAAAAAGAAAAAAAAAAAAAAAAAAAAAAACACAAAAAACAAATTAAAAAAAAAAAAAAAAAAAAAAAAAAGGCAATAGACTCTGCTTATATGTCCAGTCTACAATCCTGCTGTGTGGTTTTAAAACTTTAACCTCAGCCAGGAATTACTACTAGGGTGTAGTTTACTGAGCAGTTCTTTCAACAGTGGTGCTGGCTCACGTAGTTTCCCTCCCAAATAGTTATTTTTAATCCAGACCAGTCTGCTACAGCTTTGCCCATCCCGCAGCTACAAACCAGTAGTACAAACACAGCTGAAGGGTGAAGAGGGCACTTGCTTTAGCTCTGATGCAGCTAAAAGAAATGCTTGTAAAAAACGTGAACATTCCCTGTTTCAATAAAAAAAAATAAAGTGCTTTAGTTTAAATACCTTCCGCAGTGAAGTTAAACCATTTAACTTAAATAAATTCAGGACAAAATACACTACAGAGGCAGGGACTTTTAATTTGCTTATGTCTTGATCTTCATAGGCACATGCGAACCTGCCCATTCAGTGTATTTTTTAATTAGTACAAGAACTGTGTGCATATATTTACATCAATTTAAGCCCGCTTTTGGTTTTAAATTTAATTTGGTCTCTAAACAACAAATATTAGATGAATAGAAGACAAGCTGACAAATTTGATAACTAGAAGCATTTTTTTTAAAGTGGCATAATACATACCACAGACCACATTACTGCAAAAAATAAAGACCATAACCCAAAACACTGAAGATGAAACCATGAATTATTGGAAATCCAGTACAGAGCTAGAGTTAGGCAATAGGTCCAATAAACCATCAACCACATAACAGGCAGGGATCAGCGAGAGTGTGCTTTTACATTTCCCAATCTAAGGACTACTGAATTCTAAAAACCACTTAATTTTCCTGTGGAAAATCCCAAGTATATCTTGCATGGGACCAGAGACAATTTGTGTTCCATTTCAAAGCCCACTTACTACTTTTTCTCTACCCCAAACACTATTTACTTTCTTGAATCCAAGGGAACACAAGCACATTTGAGAGGAGATTTGGACTGATTTCAGCAATCAAATTCTGAAGGCTGGTCCACAAGACTGAACACCCCCAATGAATACGAAAGCTACTTTCAGAGCATTTTCTTTCTCTCAGAAAAGGGTGTGGGTACCGTTGACTTCTTTAGGTGCAGTAGAGGTTGACACTAACTGAAAAACACTGAAACTCTTACTTGAAAGCAAAAGACTACTTGAAATAGTAGCTGTTAGAACATAATTTAATAGTACAACAATCCAGTTGATACTTTCCTGTAGTACCCTCCACATTAAGCCAGTAGACGCTCAGTACTATCGTCCTGAATTTCACCAATGGTGAAACTTGGTAAGATGTTCTGGTAAATAATAAATGTAGCTTTCTACTTCACATCAAAAAGCCTCTGTCATTTGAAAAACCCCAGTCAGAATTAAAACAACAACAGTGGAAATAAACTAAGCACTGGGTTTTGCTCCACATGTTCTCAGTAACATGAAATTTAAAACACAGTTTTCAGATGACATCACTTAAGCATTAGCCTTTAAATATACTATCAATGACTCATCTAAATTCCAATGGGTAGAGAAGAAACCAGGACCATAGTCTCCCCAAAACTTTATGACACAGAGGGTACTTGTGACTTCTTACTTTGCTCAATCCCAATCTCCACCAGCCCAGGGTCAGGGGAAATAAAAAAAAAAAAACTTCTCATTGATAATGGATATACTATCCTAGCAGCCCAGAACTTTTCATATGTTTTATTTATATAAACTCAGAAGCTGTACACAGAAATACTTCAGGCACTCAGAAAGCAAGCACAAAAGCACCCCATAAGGGAGGAACATCAGAGTTTAAGCAGAATACTTACTCTGTGCCGCTTTCAACCATCTGTGTTAGGAGGGAAATGCCATCTAGGTTTATAAATTCTTGGGCAAACGTAACATCCCGTGAGTAGTTAGCTAAGTCTTTCAGTGCTTCTAACTTCGCATCCATACTAGAAGACTGGATCCTCTCATGGAGCTGCTGTGCATTTTGAGCCTAAGAGAGAAAAAAACCATACAAAACAAACAAACAAACAAACTTTTTGTTACCAAGGCAATAATGAATAACAGGTTTTCACAAGCAGTAACAGTGGCCATGTTCAATATTAATTATAATAATTTCTGAGCATGTAAGTGTTAAGTCAGTAGCTCATATACAAATTACTTTTGTAGAAATATATTGCTAATGTATTACTCCATTATTACCTATAATTATTTGGAGTGTTGCATAATCATAAGATGAGCAATGGATAGATGTCCAATTGTCTCAGGCAAAAAGTAAGCATTACAAAAGACAGCCTTCGGCTTGAAGAGCCTGTGTGTCATATCAATAAAATAGAAACAAAAATGAAACAAACTCCATCAGACAGTCTCAGCATAATAATGGCAGCACTTTCTTTCCTGTCAGTGCTTACTCAGGTTACTAATTTCTCATGACCTTTACCAATGAAGACCGTTTACTGTCCTAACCAGGTTGTATCACTAGAGACCAACTTCAGGCCTTCTGCTCCTTCCTCCTCCTCTTCCTTTTGTTCACAATCAATTCAAAAACTCACACACTCTCTTACAAGGAGCATAGGAACAATTCCTTCCCACATAATACTATGATACAATCTTTCACACATCTGTAGGCAAGTTCAATATCCGCATACATTAGGCTATTCTGCCCATTAATGCTTCAAATACAGGATCAGACAGTGAAATCCAAAATGAACACTGATGATAAAAAGCTAAAGGGATATTTAAATAATGCATATTAAATCACCTCTCTCTTTAGCCACAGAAATAACTTACAATACATCTCACGTTTCCAATTTGATGCTGTCAACTACCTGAACACGATACCCAAAAGCTTCAGTTAATCCCTTGCTAGCCAATAGTTTTCTTAGAAAAATACCGCCCCTCACTATATACAGACACTTGCAAAATTCAATTTCCTAAAATTCACTTCTTACCAGCACCAAATGAAAGATGAATGAGAAGCTATGTGTCATTAGGAAACCAAATTAATGGTAAATTCTGATGAGAGTATTTTTTCTCTGAGATTATGCTTATTCTTTCTCGGCTGAAGAAGAAAAATAGAAGAAGAGGCTGTGCCGTCAGACAATTCCTTTTCCGTTCAAGCAGTGAATATATTCTTCACAGAGATGGTCATCTCTGCAGATCAAGATTCTGAGACAGTGGTCATTTTTAGTGCAAGGGAACATTTATACAGGGAATACAGGAAAAAAACACCACTGTGTTGTTATAGATACAGCTACTTATCTAGATAAATTTGCTTCACAAACATTAATAAATTAAAGGTCCCAATATCCTCCAAGATCAGCAAGGTTTATTACTTCCCATTATTACAAATGAAAAAATAATGCATGGTCTACAATCAGCTTTTGGCCAGAACCTGTGTGGTAAAGAGCGTGTATGGGGAGGAACTATCTTCTAGTCAGTACGACTGTGTTTAACAACTTCAGCTAAGATAGGATTGAAAAGAAACAGAATATCCTTTAGTTCTTAGCTTTTCTATGCCTTAAATATTGGGTGGTGCAGCCATACCATACATTATCTAGAAAAACACAGAACCCTGTCATCCACAAGGTCTTTCTGCCACCCTAAGTTACCTCCTCCATCAACTGTAATGGGGAAACAATGGCTTATACAGTCTCTCTGTAATGGCAATGTCTGTCCAAATGGTACTAAAAGAACATTCACTCCAACTTAAGTAGCTGGTAGGCTATATCATTTGCCAAAGCCTATGAAAGAAATAAAAACAGATCCCACTAACTTCCAACTTTCAGGATAACCACAAAATACTTCCTCCAATTCTTTCCCTTTGTCAGAGCAGGTGAAGGAAGTTTTGCTGAAGTACTCTTGTATAATCAGCTACAAAAATTCAGAGCAACCACTATTATTACCTGAACCACAAGTTTAACAGCCAACTCCTACCTCACCAAATTACCTCTTTCATCGAGCTGTTTTTACTCTAGACTCCCCATTATAACAACTCAGGAAGACTCAGAGATGCAAAGCATCCTCAAAACATTACCCTCTCTCAGAATACATATGATGTCTGAATTCCTGCCCATCTCAGAAAAGAAACACTTTGGAAAAAATCTTCAACACTGCCATGGCAGCTGCATTCCCCTGACTTTGGAAATGGTAAAAGATAAAAAAGATTTAAAAAGATACAGCAGATAAAAGAGAGCTTATTAGCATCATAGGCTTTATCTGACCATCTAATGCTAATGCCCTAACCGCAAGGTTTCTACACAGCCGTACTTCTCTTAAAGAAGATTTGCAAGATGTTGCATCCAATAAACCTTGCTCCCACTATCAGAAAAGAAAAGAACTGATAATGGCAGAGCAGGTCTTCATTAAAGTGGTAAACAAATATTTGTTTACTTAGCAAGAGTTCTGGTCCATGTCTCACTGGAACCATGTCCAAAAGTGACGTGGGCTGTTGTCATCACAGGTGCCTGATGGGTGAAAATACTGCTTCAGTGGATACCATGCAGTTCTCACAAACCTCCTGGCTCCTGTTGCCATAGCACTCATACGTGCTTATGGAATGTACAGCTCACTTATGACTGCATTAAAAAATGAAACCCAGATGAAATATGCTCCCGAGTGCTTACCAGGGAGCTATTTTAATGATTTACAATCCATCAGTGGATGGACAGAGAGCACAGCTCATTAAAGTAACAGCAGAGCTATCTGCCACATCTCTGAAATATCATTCAGGCAAGAATAAATAAATATATAAAACCTCCCCAACTGAGAACCTTTATGAGGGAATTAACAGAAACAGGGCTGTTCAAGTAAATGAAAGGCAGTGTTAACTGCTCTCCTGTTTAGAAAGGAAGGCAGGAAGTTCATAAAACCTGTGCTGTGGAAGCCCCAGCATTTCAAAAGGCTGTCAAGAGGCATAAGCTGCATGTCTAGTCTTAAATGACTTGCTCCAAGGACAGCCAGATAGGTTGCCCTTAGAGAGCAGCAGTGCTTAAAAGGAGCAGCTTGATGAGATTGTCAGCTTAAAAAGAAAGCTAATGACCTAAATCCAAGATGTGACTTGCTTAGAGACTCAAATAGCCATTTGGAGGTTAGAAATCCCAAGATCATCCTAACAAGGGATTCTACAGATCAAATTATCATTTCTTTGCCACTGAGTACATTGTGCAAACTTTGAAAGCAATTTACTATCCAGGTGTACTCAGGGTTTCTGTCCAGAATACAACATACAGCATGCAAAGACAGGAGGGAGGGATGAGATTCCAAATGCAACCACTACGAAACATTAATATGCTATGGAAGAAATTGGAACCGTTGCTTTAAATTGCTGTTTTGACATTACATAATCAGTTTTCTTCATCATCCTTTACAAAAAGCAAAAAAAAATGTTTTGGTCTTCTAATTTATCTTTGTAGATAAATTATCCACATTACTCAACGCTCTGCTAGAAAAAGGGCATACGCACCATCAGTAACTACCAAATAGAGTTTTGTACTAACCAACCAGATGCGCTTCTGTGGTTTAATTTAAATCGCCCAGTGCTGAAACACTGTGGTGGTTTAAACTGTTGCCTTTTCCTGGCCACTTCACCTGCAACTGCACAGACGTCAGAAAGCAACAGAGGAGTGGATACATTACGTAGCCACCATTATACACGAACCAGATTTAACAAACCCAACAAGGCTGACTAGCAGCTGACACCAGGTAAGCAATGAGATTCCATTTTAATTAGTAAAGACTTTAATTGTTAATATTTTCACATTAATACTTGAGCACAATTTCTACATCTCAAGCCCTGTACAAACGTAATACACAGAGCAGTCCTATGCCATCGCTATATGCAATTAAGGAGGCAGAAGCAGAGAAACAGGGAAATAGTCATGTCTAAAGTCACATATGTATTATGTAAATATGCCTACAATAAGTTTATGCAATCCCTAGCCACTTATGACTGTTTGAAAAGCAATATTTCCTCTTGCTGCATTTGAAACAATCCTTTTTGCTTACTATTCAAAATATGCCTTTGGAAACCTGAAAACATGAGATTAAACCTTTATCTATAAAAAGACAGAAAACCAACTCCACTTCCCAAATCTTCTTCTTCTACTACGAGCAGACAAATATAAAAGTGGGTCATCGACTTCCACGGTCAGCGCTCCAGGGATAAGGTTCAATAATAACTAATTCACC
Organism: Syrrhaptes paradoxus; assembly: GCA_013400615.1. Taxonomy (NCBI): domain Eukaryota; kingdom Metazoa; phylum Chordata; class Aves; order Pterocliformes; family Pteroclidae; genus Syrrhaptes; species Syrrhaptes paradoxus. The sequence continues at coordinate 11,959 of VZTO01020630.1, forward strand.
ATTACATGATAGACACAATCATAGGCTAGACCTGCAAATATTTATGCATTTACTGAACTTCAAGAACATTAAGACAGTTCTGCACATATTAAAACAACTGTAGATCAAAGATTGTAGTCCAGATCCCCAAACTTCTGCTCAAAGATAGAGGATTCAGATGCAGAAGTAGAAATGAAAAGAAAAACCCCTCTACACTTCCTTGTCTGTGTAGATCACATATAAGCAAACAAATGTGTTGCTCACATCTGTAAAAGCATTCAGGGAAAACACTATGATGACTGCTAATGAACATCCCTGTTTACATGACTGCTCAAGGTAGAAATGCTAATACAGCTGCCTACAAACAACTTACAGGTTTGAGAACTCAACCTATCTCCACCCAGGGGATCAAAGAAAAATATTCCACAAAAGCAAATGATCAGGCACCCAAAATACCACATGAGAAAAGGCTACCCACTGACTCAGCATTTAAGGTATATAGCTCATTAGCAAGGCATGTTTTTCAAGTGACCAAGAAGCCACTTTCAAATAAACAGTGAGTGCTCAAATCATCAGTTCTGTTTGAAAACAATCAAATTAAAAAAAAAAAAAAAGGCCAGTTCCTTCAGTTTAAGTTTCCCTGTATTTTAGCATCCTTCCAAAATGATAAATCATTTGAATGAGGATTTGCAGGAATCCTGGAGTTGCACACACTAAGAGGTTGGACTCTGCTTGCTGCATTGCAGGACACAACTGTCTTTATGGAACAGCCTTACACTCAGGAGCAATTGCACCTTATTTATACACCTACCCACCATCCACTGGAATACGGGTATCACAAACCAGACAATAGCAATCTGGCATTTCAGCTGTCACAAATGTTCATATACAAAGAAATGTTGCATAAGAAACTTTTGATGAGTCCCTTCAGAAATCTGAATGGACAAAGGGGGAATACAGGTCACGGAAAACTGAAAAAACACACAGTAGCCCAAAGAATTGTTAAGAAAGATGATAGGAGAGGTTAAAAATAAATAAGAAAGATGATATAGGAACAAAGATAATATGAGAGAAATTCAATCTGTACTCAAGTTACCTAGGAAACAGAGTGTCTGTGAGGCGAGTGGTTTATAGAGGAAAAAAAATAGCATTGTTTAGAAAAAACAGCCTTTCAGAGAATCACACAAACAGACCTAGGGAAACAAAGAGGCAGTTCAAATTCCCACCAGGCCTAAAGACTGGCGTTTGCAGTCTTACCTCAAAGAAGTTTAGAATAGACACGTCGTAAAACTCTGAAGGCAAGCATTTACCAGCACACCATAACTGCAGTTTTGCCCTTGCAATATTAACAATTATTTCAGAAAAAGGTCCCTATATACACACACAAAATAATCTAAATTTGAGAGTGAAAAAGAGAAAATATTTAACATTTAGATTTGGGGAGTTAGATTTCAACTCCTAATTTTATAAAAAAGCCAACCCAAAAATGCTGGTTTACTGCTTCTAGATAAAACTACCTTTTTTCCCTCCCTCCTTTTAATCTTTGATAGTACCTGCTCTGGATACACGAGTGATACACAATTTAATGCTAATGACAACAGAACTCAAAAAAGATCCTCTCTCATCCTTCTCACACAATTTTCAGTGACTCACAGTACGTGAATAGGTATAGCCAGACTACTGGCTGTCATGGTAATAAGTTGCATGAAAATTAACAAGTAGAAAAGTATTTTAAGTTCATGCAGCCTTTGGAACTGGTCAGAACTGTTCCTCTCAACTTTTCAAAGAAAAAAAGTTTCCTCAAAAGGCTTTTGAAGCTCAGGTTGGATTTTTTTTGCTCACAACAGTCAGTAAGCAGGCAAGCTTAGGCCTCTCTGGAACTACATGGACACATCCCAAACACTGCATAATCTGTTCGTGGCTCCTGTTAATTTCTCTCAATCTTCCTCTCCTTCTTTTCTAATTCACAGAATCACAGAA
>VZTO01020657.1:1558-12141 GCA_013400615.1 Syrrhaptes paradoxus
TACATTTATATATATAGAAACTAAATTTAGGGATGTAAGAAGTCACTCAGGCTACATACAGAGGCTTTAAAATATGAACCTGAATACCTGAGTTTAGGCACCTGGAAGTGAAAATGTGGGCCTTTATCCTTTAAACTTATTCAACTGAGGAGTTTCTACATATTGCTTAAAGAAAGAAATGGGCCTACCTATTTAAACCACCATCATTGCTGGCACTGAGGATGTCCCACTGTGTTCTGTGCTTCCAAGTATAGTCAGTTAAACTGTATTGAACCCAAAGTTTTGTAGTATTATACAAAAATCTACAGTGTTACTGATCACAACCATAGAAGAAAAATTGAAATAAGGGATTACACTGAGATGTGTTTCTGTTTAAAAAAAAAATAGTCTGTTACACAAAATCAGTAGCTGAAAACAAACCAGTAGAAAGACATAAGAAAACTAGCTTTTTTGCTGCTTTGGTTGGGAAATGCAAGTGTTCTAGAAAGCAGATGGAATAATGGGAAAAAATGTGATTCCATTTCCCAGAATATGGGGCAACAGTAGGTCAATTTCCTGGGAGGAAGTTATATCCTGAGGGTTACTTGCACAGAAGTGGAAGCCTGTTCAGGTGCAGCAATAGATAAACTTCAATCTGTCAGTTAATTTCCTGATTTTTTTGAGGCAAGTAAAAGATATTTCTGAAGTTCCTTTTGACTTTATTGCAATTTCAGCAGAGAACAGTGCAAGTATTTTTTTTGTTTTGTTTTGTTTTCATTCTGTTTAAGAATGTAAATATTTTAAAAATGAACATTTTTTGAGGTTTATTAGAAGCCTTACAATAATTGCGTAATGACAATAAAGGTATTTGGCTGACCTGTTTTGTGAGTGCTACAGTCCTCCCTATTGCATAAAATCTTACTAGCATCATATAATTTTAGATAGCAAAATATTAAATAGCCTGTTCAAAAGTATGGGTAGTTTGGAGGTCATGACTTCAAAGTTTCCTTCAAGAATCCATCTGGACCAACAACTTTAGTCTCTGCTATGTCTTTAAAACTGTTAATTATTTCTATGACTGTTATTATCTTGCTATTCGAAGCATCATATTGTTCTGAGGACAATTTAGCTAATTTTAGATTTGAAGCTGTTCCTGTGCTCAACTGTTATGAGGATGCTGGTAGCTATATAGTGATTTGAAACAGGATATGAATTCCTATTTATTTCTTCTCTGTTCTCTAAAATAGTGCCACAAAATCTTTTTAACTGCAGAACTTATTTGTCTTCCCAGTCTCCAACATCTAACTAAACACTTTATTATGTAATTCTCTTAATAATAGATAGTAACTCAGTCCTCTGTTGTTCCTTACAGATCATGTACACTGATCTTCTCTCTTAACTCTGCAATATTTTTAAAAAATGCTCTTTGCCTATTGCTTTTAATGGTGTTCCCATAAAACCTAGATTTTGCTTTGGGAAAGAGGTACCATTACGTTACACAACACTGTGCTAGATTACGCTACACTACATATATTATGTTGGTAGAGAGGTAAATTTGCCTCTGGATAGTTTTTATATATGAGAATATTTACAAACACTTCCTGTAAATCAATGTTTTTATGAAAGGTTCAGAAAGAAATAACTTGGATGGAAGTGCAATCAACTTTTTTAATGACCATACGACACATGAACCTTGAAAACTCACTGAAATCTAGAGCAGCTTGGGAATCAATATAAGAGAAACAAAGTTATAGTTAGAAAGTCTCCTCCACTATGGCTTCTCCAAAATTTAGTGTTAGAAACATTCTCTACATGATTTTTCATCTACTTGTTCACCAATGATAATTAATTTGTTGAAGAAAGAGAACTATTTTAGTGACTAATATTATTTTGCCTTCAGGAAGGCTTGAACACTCAGCATCATCACTTTGCTTTTTTTTNCTGACTCTGATATCAATCAAATCTTACACAGAAGTTCACTTTGCTTACAGGAATGAGCAACTGGTGTCTATTCAGTTCACTTTACAGAGCTGAGTTTACTTCTTAAACACTTTCAGAGAAGGTTGTTGGCAGCAAAGACAGGATCGTCAAACTTCTGTTAAAGTTGTAAATGTCTTTGCCTGAGACAGAACAAGTTATCTGATGAGGAGAATAACCCTTATACCTTTAATTTATAAACATTGAAGTATCTGTATAGAAAATGTAGTCTCAAGCAATAAAATATGAATAGATCACCCAAGGTAAATGTACTGCCTACAGATAATTGTGGTAGGAAATAACATTTCTCGTATGAAAACTCAGTTTTCTGCCAACCTGATACAATAAACTAAAAACATTTTAAAATAAATGCTCAAAACCAATGAGACTTAGAGATATATAACTCTAATTTTTCTTGTCCAAGAGCATGTAGAACAAAGTTATTAGGCCGTATTAAGGTATTCGTTATCCATTAAAATGTTTTCCCCATAACATATGTCTCAGACAAATGATACAAAAAAATCTACAAGTGATAAAAATAGTTTTCTTTCTAGACACTAATTTGACAGTTTTAGTGAAATAGTTATGTGGACAGCCAAAAGAAGATTATTATGTTTAAACCAGATGAAACTGATTGTACTTGAGGACCCTTGATACCACAAGTATCAACTGGGAACTGGGAGTGCTCAGTATCTAAATGATACTACCATTTCAGTCAAAAGAAATTATAGTGTTATGAGATGGATTTATGAGGAAAAAGCAAAAATGTCCAGAAGTCCTGACTACTTGTTGCAGATCATTTCACAGTAAAACCTCATATTTTGAAAGCCAAACACACTCCTTGGGAAGCAATGGTATGCCAGAGGCTCATTGCCGAGTCTGCCCAGGCCTGGGAGGTTTTCCCAGGATTGTTATATACACATCACACGGACTGGAGACATGTGCTGGATAATGTACTCCTGGGCTGGTGACAGCCTTTACAGGATGCCATCTGGAGTCACCCAGACAACTACGTGCTGTAGCCTGACAACAACATAACACCAAAGAAAATATACTTTTGCAGGAAAGTCCATACATGAAGTGTATTTTTTTCACTACTCAAGGAGCTACATGAACATAAGAATCACATACCTGAAGTGTACAGACCTCCTTCTCTCCTTTTTCTCCCATCCAGCCTCAACTCCAGGCCTAGTGTGTTAGCATGCTAGTCAGCATCCTTTCAGAAGTCCCTGCTGTGACAAGGCTGAATAAGTCTTGGGTTGCCAAGTGACCAAAGTTACCTTGCAACTATAAAATTTTTCATGCTTCCTTTCAAAATGTAGCTTGAAAAAATGTTAATGACAGCAGTGATTTGCTCTTCTGGCATTTGTTTAGCTGTTAGTGGGAAAAAAAGTTGTGGACTTAGTGTACTTAGAGTTTGAGCTTCCTACTAAGTGACTAGTTAAAGATCACTCTAAAGCCAGACAAGATCAAACTCTTCTTGATGAAGAGTATGGAGTGTCTTCTAGAGCATGCTGAGGCACTGAACCACAAAAATAAGGGGTACCTGGACTGGCAGGAATAACTTGCAAGGTTCTCAGGAACAATTTGAATGAGAAAGTATTCAGTATCCAGCTAAGTAACACTGGCAGGAACCAGCATTGACATTAGTGAAAAATACCATTTGCTATTCTTGATAAACTGTGGTGTCTCCCGTCTTGGCACCCTCAGAAGAAAACAGCAGAGGCACAGCTCATGCAATCCTAACTCAGTCTGAAGCTCTGAGACAGTTATGCACCTAGGTATTTTCTTCTATTAAAGGCCATGTATAAATCTCATTGAATTCAGTAGGGATTAAGCACATTCTGGATTGCCTTTCTACATTAAGTCTTTGGGTGAACTGTATGAAAAGAAACAATAGTAAAATGTTCACAGTCCATTGATATTGATGCTCCTGCTCTGTTTGGAGCTGCACTGTAGAAAAGAGAGGTATCATCTTAAGTGTTCAGAGTCATAAATGTCGTTTATAAAAATTGTACTTTCTATAAAACAATTTCTTTTCTAAAGGTCTTAGTTCTCTGCTAACTTCTTATTTTCTTATAATAATAATTAAGAGAAACAGATGGAGTTTTAATTCCAGTTCTTTATACCAGAAAGAAAACATGCAGACATTTAATTGGCAGACCAATCTTCTTAACAGGTTTACTGATACAAATTGTCAAGCTCTACTTCTTTCTCCTCCTCCTTCACTCATGTAAAGTGCTCTGAGCCTGGCTATTGTAAATGCAGAAGTTCAAGACATGTTGTACTGTGAGAAAGGTAACTTGTTCTGCAACAGCTTTTTTATCTAGTGTGACATAATCTGTATGCAAATAGTAAGACTGCTAAGTATTATCACCTCTGTTAAAAGAACCAATAGAACAGAAATATTACTTTCATTAAAAAAAAATTAGAGGAAAACCTGTCCCAAAACTGCAAACAACATCTAAATCTGCATGAATTGAATTTTATTAATTGTAAAATATTAATATATGGAATTAAAGTTCATTTGAATTCTGAGAAAAAAAGTCAATATTTTATCCATCAAGTAGACGGCTTTTGTGTTATACTCTTCTGACTCATAAGAAAGGGTTGAACATTTGCAGCAATAAAGTAGAAAGCTTGATACTGAATGAAAAATTAAATAACCAATGTTGCCTGTCAGGACTTAACCTGACATGAAAATGTGCACAACAACTTAAAAGTACTATAGGCCAAACAAAAAAGAGATAAGTGCCAAAATGAATTTAAATCAGAGAATGTATGACTTGTAGCAATAAGTGTAACTAATATTTTTGACATGGATGGAAGGAAACATTATAGATCCACTGAAGTTTAAAATGCAGGAGAGTACTCACTGAGATAATGAATTCAAGGATAGAGAGAACAAAAATAAGAAGACAGTAGATGAACGTACTCAAACAGCACAAAATTTTTGAAAGGAGCATCAAGCTTCTACTGTATCACCTGAAGCTGAATGATTTTGAGAATATGTGATGATTTATACTAAACTTGGAGAAAGAATTATCATTTAAACTCCTAAAACAGACCTAATAATTCAAGTGATTGTTATATAAGAATCCAAATCAAGATATAAAGCCCTACAACATTGCTAATGTTTGTATGAAACCCAGCACCTGGTGGAGTCAATTGTAAGGGATTTCAGTGAGACAGTCACTGTTTGTTTTATATGCTGTGTGTGCCTGCTGCCCAAGATGGAGACAAAATCGTTTAACCAAAATTATCAGGAAATTAAATTTCAATTAAAGTTACATTTACATTCACAGCTGTCAAGAAACATTTTCCATGTGTTGAATAAACTATGTGCTTCATTGACTACTTCGAGAAATATATTCTATTCCTTTTTCATTACTCCCAAATGTCATGGGGAAGGTGGGGTAAATAAATAAATATTAAATATCTAAAAAAGAAGAACTGCATATGATTTACCACTTCATCATTCTAAATGCCTTAGGATGATAAATGTAATTTCCCAGATTATCTGCAAAAGCATATTCAGACCATTATCTTAATTCTCTTGTGACAAAACTCTTCACAAGCCTTTCACAGTGATAGATGGAAAAAGTATCAGAAGCTCCTTTCTTCACAACAGCAAGAAACATTATCAAATTTATCATTCCTTTTTTTAGGATTTTGCTCAGTTTGAAGACAAATGCATGGTACAGTGACAAAATTTAACAACCATTTTAAAGCTGGCTCAACATATGGATATATAATTGACATGAGCTGTAGGAGAGTTCTTCACCAACTCAGTGAGGTTAAGCTACTTAGCAGCATGAAAAGCTTTTGAGTATATCACCCTGTCATGACGCAGCAGTGGTGAGAAGAACTTTAGATACTCAGTCTTGACTCTGATGAGGCCAGAAATTCTCTTCCCCAGTGTAAAGCATCCCCAGGTCAGGCTTGTTTTATGTCACTTTCACCATGCAGAAGAGTACTGAACATGCTCCAGCTAACCATTTCAGATATATCATGTTTGCAGACACCACAGCTGTTCTCACACTAGTTCATTTCCTCTGTGTACCTCTGATGGANATGCTGTGTGTGCCTGCTGCCCAAGATGGAGACAAAATCGTTTAACCAAAATTATCAGGAAATTAAATTTCAATTAAAGTTACATTTACATTCACAGCTGTCAAGAAACATTTTCCATGTGTTGAATAAACTATGTGCTTCATTGACTACTTCGAGAAATATATTCTATTCCTTTTTCATTACTCCCAAATGTCATGGGGAAGGTGGGGTAAATAAATAAATATTAAATATCTAAAAAAGAAGAACTGCATATGACTTACCACTTCATCATTCTAAATGCCTTAGGATGATAAATGTAATTTCCCAGATTATCTGCAAAAGCATATTCAGACCATTATCTTAATTCTCTTGTGACAAAACTCTTCACAAGCCTTTCACAGTGATAGATGGAAAAAGTATCAGAAGCTCCTTTCTTCACAACAGCAAGAAACATTATCAAATTTATCATTCCTTTTTTTAGGATTTTGCTCAGTTTGAAGACAAATGCATGGTACAGTGACAAAATTTAACAACCATTTTAAAGCTGGCTCAACATATGGATATATAATTGACATGAGCTGTAGGAGAGTTCTTCACCAACTCAGTGAGGTTAAGCTACTTAGCAGCGTGAAAAGCTTTTGAGTATATCACCCTGTCATGACGCAGCAGTGGTGAGAAGAACTTTAGATACTCAGTCTTGACTCTGATGAGGCCAGAAATTCTCTTCCCCAGTGTAAAGCATCCCCAGGTCAGGCTTGTTTTATGTCACTTTCACCATGCAGAAGAGTACTGAACATGCTCCAGCTAACCATTTCAGATATATCATGTTTGCAGACACCACAGCTGTTCTCACACTAGTTCATTTCCTCTGTGTACCTCTGATGGAAGGTTGTGGCTGTGTGCCACAGTGCCTTAGAAATCACCTGAAATACAGCTCATGTCACTTGTCACTGTGAGAACACTTCCTCCTCTCCTTTTAAGAGGCAAATCTCAAGTATTTAAGATATAACAGGTGTGTACAGAGACAAGTATGCTATTAGCAATTCAGAAATTGTCTGCAATGTAAACACATTTGTGAAAAGTCAAGAAAGTTCATTAAAATATTAATACATATTACCATCTCACCACTGCAAAACAATGTGGTTGACACAGTAGAGACACCTAACCAGGGTTGAACTGTAGGCACCTGAGAAAAGGAGTCTGTTGGAAAAAATAGAAACACAGAAGACGGTGCTCTACTTTAAAAAAATAATAATATATATATATATATAATCTACATCTTACCTCAAAAAAGCCTCAACTTCACCCTCCTTTTGTCCAGTTAAGTCCTATTTTAAGCTGGATGGATTCAGAAGAGAAATTAAATAGGAAAGCCAATCTGTTTTACTATTTCTCCAGACACCACAGTGTGTCCTCAGCTGCAAGAGGGAAAGTTTATTTCTATCAACATGTCTCTGCAGAGATCTACACAATCAACATATATTTGCAGAGATCATCTGTTAGCTATGAGGGCAAGGCAACTGGGCAAGAGACTTTCTAATCTGCAAAGGCAGGTGACTTCATCCTAGCTCCACTTTGTGTGGGTTCCTGACTGCCAAGTTGATGAGTAAATGGACCATTGCCTTATTATTCATGGTTTAAAAGACAAAACAGAACAAAGCAGAATGAAAACAGAAGAGCTGGGGAGGAAATAGCAACTCTCCTAATTCTAGTACTCCTTGGATTTGACGGAAGACAACCAAGTATATCTCTCTAATATTTCCAGTGATGCAGCACACTTGAAAAACAACATGTTTGGAGAGTTCTACTAATATGACCCTTTTAATTATTGTTTTCCACCCCGAGAGCAAAGTTGTTACTATCTGTTCTGAAAGTCTGTAAATACTGCAGTCATTTTGTTACCAACAAAATGTTATCTAATGTCTGGAAACAAACAAAATGGTGTAAGAGAGAACAATTTTTTTTTTTCTCCTTCAGTTTTCATTCGTGCAGCTACAGTATTAACAAGGTAGGCAGAAAAGTAATACCATGAATTAATGGAAGTAGAAATGCAACCAAAAACATGGAAGGCACACACAGGAGCAGCATAATGTAGCTGGAAACATACTGTTCTAGCATGTAAATTATTATAGTATTTACTCCTTGTTACTCCCTTAAAATAACTTTTTCACCTAATTCACCCTTGGAAGATAAGATTCCAAAAATTTCAAACAGATGCTGTGCACAATTCTCCAAAAAATTTCGCTGATATGAAGATTAAAAAAGCAAAACTCTAGTATGCATTCAAAATTTTTAGTGTCAGGATCTACTGAGAGATATATGCATATGTTATATTTTTTTACTAATAAAACATAGATTAAAATTTGTTTGACCCTAGGTAAAATGCTTGGAGCAAGAATTCTGGATGATTAATAAAATATTCTTGTACTTGCAGCTGTTGTGTAGAAAGTACTTAAATTGCACATATTTACATATCATGCACATGTCCCAGGAGATGTAATTAATAATAAATCCATCTTTCACCATTTGGATGCTTCAGTTTTGTACCTTTCCCCTCTTCTTATCATCATCCTCAAACATGCTTTGAAAGAAATAAATAGAGGTCAACCTGTAATTTCTGAGTAAAAATTTAAATGAGGTTTTGAAGCTGCAAGTCTATATGAATATGTAAATTGCTCTTCCAGCTTCCTCTCAACAGAAGTGTAAAAATAGATATTCAATATTTGCCATTAATCAAAAGCTGTATATATTTTGAAATGTTTGGACTAATTAAAATAATTTATAACAAGCTAAACACATACCATTGATAATTGCAAATATTTTAACTTCAGTAATTCCACAGATCAAAGATATTGCTAAGTTTAATTAGGTTAAATCATACCAGCTTTGACAGTTGTGGCCCAGTAAATATTACTACATTTGCCACTGCTGGGAGCAGGTGTGGAGTTGTGCTGGGTCCCAGAGGGTGCTTGGGCTGCCCTTGGCCTGAGTGGGGCTGAGCTGGGCTTACCAGGCACCCCGTGGCCAAATGCCCATTGCCCAGCCTGTCTGAACTCCAGCTCTGGGAGTGCCGTCGGGAAAGGGGCTGACATCCTCAAGCAGTGTCTGTCAGACAAACAGTCCCTGGGGATACTGGAAGGCTTTAGGAAGCTTTTGCCATGTCCCTTGGAGCTAGGGGAAAGGGAGCAGGTGGGTATGTATGAAATGAAAGGAAAACGTATGAAATGAAAGGATAATGTATGAAAAGAAAGTCAGAAAGACCCCATGACTGAGGAGGAAGGGACCCCACCATCAGCATCATACTCCTTCTGGTGAGATTTTAGGGTGGTGGCCATGGGGATGGTGAGCCCATCCCTCCTAGGCCTTTTTGGTAGGAGATGGAAGCATCACCTTCAGCCTCAGGCCATGGGAGCATTGAACCACAGCACCAGAGACAATGTATAGGTACTGAAAAGATTTGCTGGGTCTCAGTAGTGATTTTAACTGTGTTGTTACTGAAGCTTTTCTTAATGGAGTAAGAAGTACTGTCAGAGAGAAACGAAACATTACTTGGACTGAGTGAATTCTTGGCTCCGTACATATGGTGTGTTCCCTGTGCTCTGCTAGAAGATGAATGTGACATGTTCACTAACACACAAGGAAATGGTGTTGTCATCACCAGGTTCAGTTAGCTGGGTTTAAACTACTAGATCTCAATTTAGATGTGATAAATTGGGGTTAGTCTCTGAGAATGATGCACAGCAAAACTAGAACTTAATTTTCTGAACTTCTAAGATACACAAACTCATTTATTCAGTATTGTCATACATAGGATTTAAGTACCTCCTATTTTCTGGTCTTTTATGCAATATTATACTTCTAAAAGACTATTTTTTTCAGAATATCTTTAAGTTAAAATCTGTATGGTGATGCCATACTTTTTCATGTCTTTGCTTTACTGCTTTTATATAACACAAGAAATGTAAATAAAATAAGTTCCCACTCTAAATTATACTAACAATATTACTACTTAATTGAAAAATCCTCATGATGTTCTCTATCTTTGGCACCACCTATCCTTCATATCAGTTATGTTGGGTAGTGGTTCCAAATCACATTGTCTAAATTAGTTTCCTGTGAAATAGTTTTTAAGTAATTTATTTCTCATTGTCACATTTATTTATTTTTATTTCTCAATTTTCTTTAAAAAATGTAATCTAAGGCTAATAAGTTTGATTTGGTTTATAGCACAATCAAACTAAATTGCTGCATTCTCATAGTTTTGTCAGTGTGTTTTTTTTCCCCAATGCTCCTGTTGCTATTTGTGAATGTCAATAAGCTAAGATCATACTGAGATCTCTAACGTGCACACAAATGTCAAGCTCATTTTGTTGGCAGAAAGAAGCTACTATGTATTGGGTCTGGCTGAGAGGGAGTTAATTTTCCGCATAGCAGACTGCACAGTGCTGTGTCTTGCACTGGTAGCTAGAAAGGTGTTGATAGCACCAGTGTTTTGGCTACTGCTGAGCAGTGCTCACACAGCATCAAGACTGTTTCCCCAACACACCCCCTTCCAAGTAGGCTCAGGGCCCCAG
>VZTO01020679.1:0-28881 GCA_013400615.1 Syrrhaptes paradoxus
CCGCGCCCGCCGCGCCGCCGTGCGCCGCCACCAGCGGCCGCTCCCGCGGCGGTGCTGGGCGGGCTGACTGCGGGACAGACCTCCCGCACCCTCCTGAGCCCTCTTGCATTCTCCCCCACGCTCTTGCATTCTCCCGCACCCTCTTGCATCCTCTTGCATCTTCCTGCTCTCTGCTGCATCCTCTTGCGTCCTCCTGCACCCTCCTCGATACTTGTTTCAGCCAGTGCGTGAAGGCCAGCTGAAACAGGCCACCACCAGCCACCACATCAGAAACCAGAAATCTTCCCTGTCCAATCCTCCACATCACTACACTTCCAGGCTTATACCGACTCAGCTTTCAGGATGGGGGGCTGTGTTCCCCAGAACTGCAATGGGAAATGGGCAGGGGGTGATGGAGTCAGCCTAGCTCAGACCCCAAGGAAGAAGAAAAAGCTTAAACACTTAGTTAAGGTGGTCCTGGATCTCATTTAATTGCATTTCAGAACAGACCATCAGCCAGTCCCAAAGCAATCACTCTTAAGTGTGGCTGGCCACACGTGTCCCAGAGAGTCATTTAATTTTAGTACAGCAGCTTCCTGACACCACTGAAGTTTTTGCTTACCCCAGCAGATATAATAATGTCATCTACTCTATCCTTGTGCCCAGCACAACCACACAAGGAAATGTGAAATAAAATCAATTTACATTCACTTTTCTCTCCCTCTTTTTAATTCCAGGTCTTGTTAATTCATCACCAGTGAATTTATGGCCCCTTGGATGCCCGAGGGCCCTGGAAATTGAAGCTCTGTGCTAGAGGAGGCACAACCATTTTGTAACAGCGCTGCAAAACACCCTAAAGGAATGCACTTGGCTTGAGGACTTTGTAGCATCCAAATCCAGCCCTAATGAGGTTTCCCTGATGGTCATTTCACATGGAGGGATCGAGTGCGGGGGCTCACAGACCCCTGCCAGGGTGCAGAAGCAGCCAGGGGCAGAAGCAGGAATTCAGCCCGAGCACATTTAGGAGGAGTCGGCTAAGCTGCACAAACACTGTTATCTTCACACACAAACCCAGGCAGCAGCCGCGTGGCTTCCCCTATGGACTCACCTCCCCTCTCCAATTCTGTATCCACCAGAGGAGACAGGAGGGGGTAAACCCCGGGGCACCTGAAATGCAGGGTGCTTCTCAGAAGGTGTCTAAACTTAAGTCTTCACATCTGATGTTCTCCAAAAAGCACTGGAACACAAGAGTCCCCTGTGTCTCTCTCAGATGTTGCTTGTTCCCAAGCGTCTAAAAATAAACATTTCTGGTAAGGAGAAGAGAAATTCCCCTGCCAAAATATGGGTGGGCTGCTTCTCCTGCCCAGGTCTAGCCTTCTCTCCAAGTTGCTGTGTTGGGAACTGCGGACAGCAACAAATTTTGTCAGCAAAACCTGACAGTGCCACGAAGCTCATGGGACTGCTCTCCACTGGGAGCTGGCTGTGCCCGCAAACACCAAAATCACCATCTGGTACTTTCGCGTTGGCCACTTTGGGAACCCACTCGGCCAAGAGGGCTGCAGCGCTGGGTTACAGTGCCACCAAGGTGAGTTGGGACATTTAGGCCTGTTTAAGGCCATCAGGAAATGACAAATCAGTGTCTCTGCAGTTAAAAATTAATTGGTGCCACTGTTGTTAACAAATAAAGATTTAAGACGAGCCAGGACTCAAGGAGCAGCGCCTAGCCCCTGCATGGGGAACAGAAGATCTCAGTGTGCTCCACCACAGATTCTCACCTGACTTCTTAATTTCATTTCATTCATCGGCCCAACAATCAGTCTTCTCATCTTCCTTAATTAAAAGGTGAAATTATGGGGGAAGGACTTGTCTCTTATTGTTCCCAGCTCTGGAGCTTTGTCCCCAGCCAGGGCTTTCCGCTCCCCTGCATGCTGCGCATCAGTCATTCATAAGGAAGGATTTACAGCATGATGAGCCAAGGGAGGAGGCAGGATTTCAAAGTCAAGGGCAGTCCTCTGCAGACTTCCTCCTCTGCCCTTGAGCTTGCCCCTGACTGCCTTTATTTCTTCTCCAATCTTTTGTGTGCTTGAGCATGCAAATAACCAGCTGCTGTGCCAGCTGCTATTAAAAGGATCTGGCAATTGGCAGGGACACTCGCATGGGCACAGATGCACGTTCCCCAAACTAGCTACTACTGCAGAGATCCCCTTCTGCCCAGCAGCAGCGGGCAGAGACGTCCAGCCAGAGGAAAGGAGAGGAGTGAGGAAACTATGGGTATCCCAAACCCCTTCAGGTGCGACACATCTTCTCGGCACCTTGAGATGTGGCCAAGTGGCGTCCTCTCCATCTGTACCTAGTAGCAACTACAGCGATATGCACTCATGAAGATGCAGCTGGCCAGAGCTGGAGTTTTCCCTCAAATTCCTCTAGGTAGGTGTGGGAAGGTGACCGGGAATGTTTTACAGGTAGGGGATTATCCACGGAAAAGGTGGAGAACTGAACCCTCCAAGCAAGACATTCTGTAACATTGTCATTTGGCATTTTAGTACTCAGAGACTCCAAAAGTACTCAGAGATTCCAAAATTAGGAGACCCTCAGAAAGATGCAGCTTGGTATATCTGGCTGCATTTGAGCTCTGTGGGCAAGATCCTACAGGCAGGGGCTGGTGTAGGAAAGGCATCACCTGGGGGCAAGTGGGACACTGACTTCGTTGTGGAGGAGGAGGGTGGAAGGAGAGTTACATGATACATTGTTAGGGAAAAGAGAAAACTCATTGTGATTTTTAAGTGGCCCAAGTAGAATATGGAAGAGCCCAGAGCTGCAGTGGCTGGGCTTAAAATACAGTCATGGAGAAAATAAATGAGAATTCATTTTCCATTTGAGAAGTAGATGTAATTAATTAGAAGGCATTTATGAGTTTTCTAACAACCATTTTGTAGCTGCAGGAAAACAAGCCGGTTAGGAGTTCTTCAAGTAAAATTAGGGAAGATTTTTCTGCCAGAATGTTATTGCTGCGGATGGTGTGAATGCAATTAAGAGACAGCCTTGCTCCGAGAGTGACATTTGTATTCTGGATAAAATGGAGCAGCTCTTTCCCCCCGGCACAAAAACAAGGTAGGTGGGGAAAGGAAATCTTCAGAAATATCAAAGCATCAGGCTGAGGTGATGTCAGATGTTTTGTTTTCACGAGGCAGCACTGTTTCTCTTGGATATGCAGTTTTTACACTGAGGAAAAAGAATTCAGTATAATATTCACTGATGTGCAGTGAAATGAACCACAATAATAGAAACAAAATGGCTTTTTCCATATCAAGATGACACATTTTGGTACTGAGGAAGAGACAGCACTGTTGGTGAAAAATACCAACAGGTGATGCAGGAAGACTGTCAAGACTTTCATTTGGGCTTTTTTCCCCAAAATAGATTGATTTATTTTTTTTTTAATAAATTTCAGAGTGAGATGCATTCCCAATTAAAAAAAAAAATCAACAAAAAAACCCCAAACACCTCTCTGGAAATGGTCCCAGTAGCTGCAGTGAAAGCCCAGCAGACGAGCTGGGAGGACAGCTGTGTACCCAGACTGCCGCAGGAAGGTAAGGACACGGCACAGGCTGGGACTGACGGTGGTGGAGGAGCACAGGGAGGTGTCAGAAGCACTCAAGCGAGTACCTCTCTCTTTCCCCAGGTCAGGAATTCATCTCCTTGGCCACAGATGAGGTTAGGCCTGAGCTTGCTGATGCTGTTTGGAAAAACAAAGCTTTGGGAGGAGGCCAAATGGAAAAATATGGATTTGATGGATGGACCACCTGCTGGATAAGGAATTGGCTGGATGGTCGCACTCAGAGAGTTGCGGTCAATGGCTCAATGTCTGAATGGAGACTGGTGATGAGTGGCATTCCTTGGAGATCGGTACTGGGACCGGTGCTATTTAGCATCTTTGCCAGCGACACCGGCAGCTGGAGTGAGCGCACCCTCAGCAAGCTTGCCGATGACACCAAGCTGTGTGGTGTGGTGGACATGCTGGAGGGAAGGGATGCCATCCAGAGAGACCTGGACAGGCTTGAGAGGTGGGCCCATGCCAACACCGTAATTCAACAAGGCCAAGTGCAAGGTCTTGCAGGTGGGTTGAGGCAATCCCAAGCACAAACACAGGCTGGGCGGAGAATGGATAGAGAGCAGCTCTGAGAAGAAGGTCTTGGGGGTGTTGGCAGATGAAAAACTGAACAAGAAGGCCAACAGGATCCCAGGTTGCATCAAGAAAAACATGGCCAGCAGGTCAAGGGGTGTGATTCTGCCCCTCTACTCTGCTCTTGTGGGACCCCACCTGGAGTACTGTGTCCAGGTCTGGCCCTCCAACACAAGAAGGACGTTGAGCTGTTGGAGAGGGTCCAACAGGAGGAGGGCTATGAAGATGATCAGAGAGCTTGAGCACCTCCCCTGTGAGGACAGGCTGAGAGAGTTGGGGTTGTTCAGCCTGGAGAGGAGAAGGCTCCAGGGTGACCTTACAGCAGCCTACTGGTACCTGAAGTGGGCTACAGGAGAGATGGGGAGGGACTTTTTACAAGGGCATGCAGCGACAGGATGAGGGGTAATGGATTAAAACTGGAAGAGGGCAGATTTAGACTAGAGAGTAGAAAGAAATTCTTTACTGTGAGGGTGGTGAGGCAGGGGCCCAGGTTGCCCAGAGAAGCTGTGGATGCCCCATCCCTGGAGGGGTTCAAGGCCAGGCTGGATGAGGCTTTGAGCAACCTGGGCTGGTGGGAGGTGTCCCTGCCCATGGCAGGGGGGTGGAACTTTATGATCTTCAAAGTCCCTTCCAACCCAAACCATTCTGTGATTCTGTGACTTCCAGGGCAGCCAGACCACCACAAGTACGGCTTCGGGTGCCTGCAGCGTTTGAATCCTGTTATCCAGCTACCTCACAGCATCTGCTGGCCTTCACACCCGCCTCCCGGTACACGCAGGGCTGCTGAGCATCCCCCCGGTTCGTGGCATTTTGAAAGCTGTCCTTGCCTGGTACCCACGGAAGCGGTGTAAAGGCGAGAGCTCGCCTCTCGGGCCCCAGCACCTCTGGAAGCTGCCCTACCGTTTCCGTGTTCCCCTCTCCTGGCTCCGGTTGAGCAGCGGGATGCAGGCGGGGCCTCTCCGAGCGCGCAGCCCCGGCCGGCCCCGCGCTCCCCCCGCCGCCGGGGAGGGAGGTACCGGGGGCGGTGCCGCCTTCCCCTTTGTGCCGGGCCCGCCGCTCGGCCCCGGGGCTCCGGACGGGGAGGTGCTGGGAGCAGCTCCGGGCGGGGGCTGCAGGCGGTAAGAGGAGGGTGAAGCTGCTGGGGGGCGGGGGGAGAAGGATTCTCCAAGCACGTGGAAAGCACCTGCGGGACTCTCCCCGCAAAGGGCTTTGGCAGGGCTGGAGTTCCCTGCTGGAGTGTCGAGTCCTGAGCTGGCTACCCGCTACTGGATTCAGCATCTCCTCTTGAGTCATAGCTGTAATAACCCTTTATTGCCCGAGGCTGGAGAGGTTTGCGTGTCACGGGAGGAACTCGCTGTTGTTGCCTCCTTCTGCTCACCCCGCTGGCTGGCAGCATGCGAGAGGGTGTGGTTGCCCATCAAATGGGGTAGGGAGCCCCTCTGGCAGACTCTTGGGGGGTCTGTCGTCAGACCACAGAGCTGTTGATATCTCAGATGGCTCCTGTGCAGGCACCGAGATAAACAGGATGAGGCCGAGAGCCTTCCGGTGCGGCGCAATGGGCAACGAGCAATGGGCCAGCGGCCGCCGGGCCCGGGCTCGCAGGACCCTGCCCGGTGGGTACATGGACTGGGGGGTTTGTAGCAGCTGTGGGGGTCAGCAGGGGAACGCTGGGTGCTGTGTCTGGGAAAGCAGCTTGGATGGCTGCGTGCTGCGGCCACAGGGCTGAGCTGGCGGGAGGCCCAAGGGACTCGAAGGCTAGGCCAGGCTTGCCTCTGCCTGTGGTTCTGGGTGGCAGGTTTCGTGGGGCTCTGGATTTAAAGGAGACTTTGAGCACTTCTGGGGTAGGAAGGGCCAAAAAAAATAGCAGATGGTTCAGAAAGCGCAGGGTAGAGTTGGTGTGGTTGTGTTGTTAATATTAAAGATGGATTTCCTTAAAAAAGAGGCCACTTTTCTGCTGTTGGTTATTCTAATGCTCTGCTCAGTCCCCTCCCAAAATCAGGTATTCCAGCTGTAATGGTGATTTTTCAGAAGACACCCAGGTGGGGGGTGGGGGGGTAGAAAGCAGAGGAGCAAGGAGAAGACGGGGTTAAAAACCTAGAAAGCTTTTCCTTGTTGGACACAGCTGGTTTGCTTCTGCAGTTAGCTTATACCTGTGGGAGGGATGCTTGGAGAGCTGGTTCACACTCCCTCTCTGGAGCCTCATGAGCAAAGTCCTCCTTGGGCTGCTGCCAGGAACTGGAGACTTTGGCGCCTGTGGTCACACACTGAGGACGCAGAAGGAGATTGATCCTGTGGTGACAAACCCAGCTTGCTGCCTCCTCCCAGGTGCCAGGTCACCCAAGCATGGCCACCCAGATGTTCGAGGGGAGAGGGCACGCAGCCATCTACCAGAAATACAGGTTTGCACCAGGCAACGAGCTGCAGCAAACCATCCTCACCTACCTGCAGGAAAAGGTAAGTGGGATATAGTCAGGATGTAGGAAAAAGCAAGGTAGTAGTATTTGTGGGTAGTAGTCTTTGTGGGTATTTACCCTGCCGGGAGCGTTGCCTTGGTTGGTGCCACGGGAAAGAATAAATCAGTCGGGCTTGGGGCAAGACGTGGGCACAGAGGAGCCTTTCGACAGGTTGTGTCATGCCAAGGCCATTCCTGTGTGGACCCTGGGGGAAGGAATGTGGTAAAAGCACAGGAATTGAGTGGCTGCCCACTGAGATGTGTCTGCTTTTCCCTGCAGAGGGTAAACCCTCCTGAGCTGGTGGTGGATGTCGGCTGCGGGTCTGGACAAGGCACCCGCTTTCTTGCAGGGCACTTCAAGAAGGTGGTGGGAACAGATATCAGTGAAGCACAGATCCAGGAGGCCAAGGACGCACCCTCCCCACCCAGCGTCTCCTACCTGTGAGTGTCGGGGGAGCAAGCTCAGCTGAAGGCAAAATTCGTGTCCTCACACAGAGGTGGTGTTTTGTGAGTATAACTGCTGTAAGAGCCAGCCAGCACCAAAGAAAAATCCCAGTTTGATGGGATTCCTGGTATGGATGAATGTTATCCTAGATTCGCAGTAGCCATGGTCTTGCACCCCAAATTGTCATCATCAGCTCCAAAAAATGCCCACCAACTTCATGTCCTACTCCATAATTCCCTTATGGCTTTTTTTCCTTCCCCCTTCCAGCGTGTGCCCTGCAGAGGAGCTGCCATTCAAGGATGCCTCAGTGGACGTCCTGACTTCATTTACAGCCGCGCACTGGTTTGATATCGAGAAGTTCATGAGAGAAGCAACCCGGGTGATTAAGCCAGGTGGTTGCGTAGTCATCAGCACCTACACTGCAGACATGAGTCTGTACTATGGAAACTGCTCTGAACAGCTGACCAAAATCTTTGGGGAGGTGAGGTGATGAAAGCTAAACCCCAGGGCTTCCTTTCCTGGTCTAGGCAGAGGGAAATATGTAGTGCTCAGATGAATAGAGGAAAGCAGTGGGCTTGGGGGGTACAACTAGAGGACTCCTATTACAGGGTGGGGCAGAGGTGTGGTTAAATAAAGGACGAGGTCAAGATAGAGTGTTAGTGGTTTCCATGCAGTCCTGCGGCTGGCTGGATGAGAAGAGGGACATTAGGACTAATAGGGCAGACTTTGGTGTAGTGCGAAGGGCTGCGGAGCAGATTTAGAGGGCTGGTATCATCAAAGGGACTTCTGTCACCCTGACTGCAGTGGAAAAAATGGGAAATAGAAACTGTTTGGAAAGAGGTAGTGATTTTTCTTGACAAAGAGTATTTTTAACAACTCATAGTGAAAGTCTCCTTTTAGTAACAGCAGTGTAGAGAGGAAGATAGGACTCTTACCTCTATAATAAAATAGGATCTTTGAATTCTTGACACTGAGCAAGATTTTGGTGAATTTTAATGCAAGGAGTACTAAAAAAAAAACGTACATGTATGATTGCATCATATCTAGGGCCAAGCAAGCCTGAGTTAAGTAGAAACTTCAAGTGGTTTTGTGTTTGTTTTTTAATCTGCTGTCTTTATAGGCCTGGGATGTCCTTTTAAAATACTCACATAATAGAATAAAAATTGTCTTGGAAGACTACAAAGAGATCTTTGAGGCCTTGCCGTTCCCAGACAAGAAGAGGTGAGCAGAAACTCCTTGGCACAGTGCCAGGAGTGGATAGAGGTGGCATCTCCGCTGCTCTGCCACCAGCCCAGTGAGGACACAAGGGAGCTGCGTTTGCCAGCACAAGTACCTGCTGGGTTTCAGGAAATGCCTTTGCATCGTGGCGGAGCCATGTGTCTGCAGGGCTGCTCCAATGATTTAATGTGGCTCTATGCTGGGCCAGCAAGTGTGCGTGGTCTAAGGGCTGCCCTTTCTGCCCAAGGCAGAATTGGGTTAGATTTTTTTTAGTTGGTGGTTTATGATAGTTTGAGGCTTCTGGGAAGATCACTTAATGGGTGAAAGGGAAAAACAGAGTGAGAGAAAGAACTTGCCCTAGATCTCTGGGGAGCCAGTGCCTGCCTGCCCACCAAGGCATGGGATGGGCTGACTTTGCAGGCAAAAGGGATGCCTTGGCAGTTGTGCTGCAGAGGTGTTGGTGTCCTGGCTGCCAGAGGGAGCAGGCTCTGCAGGTAGTCCTTTTGGGCTGTTCAGATCCCTGGGACCATCTCCATTTCTCCAAGAGTGCATCAGTTAGCGCTCCTGACCCACCAAATGCCATAGTTGGATGATATTTCCATCTCTTAGACCTTTGATAACAATTAGGTATTTTATTCGCCACCACCTCAATCTGCTGTTGTCTTTGTTCCACTGCCTTTGAAATTTAACTTGCCAATGCTCCTTTCTTCCCCATCTCCCTTCCAGAATCACTGATATCTTTGACAAAATTCCCATGACGGTTGCTGGTGTGGTTGGTTACCTGGAGTCTGTCTCTCCATATCAATCCTTTATGAAGAATGACCCTGAAGCTGCAAAATCCCTCCTCCAAGAGACTGAAAAGAGGTAAGAAAACCACTTGGGAAAACAAGCAGGATGTGGAAGACCCCTCTGATACAGTGAATGAAGAGTGAGGTTGAGGGGACTCCTTCAAAGCCAGAAGTGAGCTGTGCAGCAGTGCACTCCCTCCGTACCCCAGGTGTGGATGGGCACTTGTCAGAGGTTCAGCAGAGCCTCACAATTGACCTCGGTTTGAGTCAGCTGACTTAATGTAGCTGTATGGTGTTCTTGTTCTGATGTATCCATGTAAGTCTCATGTCAGAGGTCTCCTGAGCTTCTCCGCCTTGTTCTTGATTAGCAGAGAGGAGGAAAAACATTGGCAGTTGCATCTTAACTGATGTGTGGCAAGGGCTTGCTGCAAAGCTGGGAAGGGAGGGGCAAGCATCCGTGTGCCTCTAATTTGTTCACTGACCAGAACAACCCTTGTGCTTCTGTTGGATGCATTGCTGCTGCCTGCATCTGCCATGGAGACCTCTTTGGGTGCAAGAGACCTATCTGTAGTTATGGGTGTCACACCATGTCAGGTGGGACCTGGCTGGACAGAGTGAGACCCTTCCTTTGCTTCTTGTTTCAGGATGCTGGAGGCGATGGGAGTTTCTTCTCGTGAAACACCAGTGGAGTTCCGGGTGAGGCATGTCTGCGTGCTGGGGTGCAAGGGACAGTGAGAGGAAAACCCTTCTCCTGATCTGATGCTGGAAGGGGAGGAAGAAGTGGGTTGTCTCTTAATATTTGACTTGTAACCACCCTTATTCCTTGGGAAGATCAATGTTCATTTTGGTGATTTAAAATTTTTATCTTCTGTGGAAAGCAGATGGGGGTTTATGCCTGCTCTCAGGTTTCTGTCCACATTGGTTCCCCAGTCTGTCCCATGCTGTGCCCTCAGCACTGGAAGGGTCCAGTTTCAGTCTGGTGGTTGGATTGCACATAGGATGAGAATCACAGTAATGGCTGAGAAACTTGCTGCATTTCTTACACAATTAATAATAATTAAAAAAGCTGAGAAAAAGTTGCTTGTGGTTCCTCTTTTAGGCTTTAGAGACCTGCTGGGGTGGGAATAACTGCACTTCATGGACACTGCTCCCCTAGGCCCTGAGTGGCCTTCTGTTTCATGGGGTAGATGGGTTGTAGGTGGAAAGAGCCATTTGCCCCTTTCCCTGCCCAGGTGCAGCTGGGAGTTGAGTGCTGTCTTTGAAGGCCAAGATGGAAAGGGGCTGTTCTTGCCCACTACATGGCTCCATCTCTGGTGCTGTGCTGGCTGGTGCAGGCATATCAGCAGCTTATCTGCCTCGGGTTTGCCTAGTGCTGTGCCAGCACCCCTGCTTCCACCCCAGCACAGCTCGGGAGCCTTTCTGTGGGATTGCTGCTGCAGGGGAGCACAAATGTACTCCCCTCAGTCCCAGCCTGCTATCGCTCACTCACACTGCAAAGGGCAGATTAGAGGCTGAGTTTCAGGGAGGGGTGCATGGAGGCAAAGGGGTTCAAAGCCAGGGACAGCCCAGCATAGGTTCCCTCCTGTTTGCTTCCTGGAGATGTTAAGTCCAGGCACATCCTCTGCAGGGACCTTTCCTTTTTCTGCCCCCGGCAAGAAGGCTGCCCTGATGTCCTGGGGAGGGCTGCAGCCTCACTCTGTTACACCTTGGTGCATTATTAAGGAGGACAGAAATGATGCCTCTGCCCTCCCCATAGAGAGAGCCCCTGGAGGGAGGCTTATAGGGGCAGGATGTGATTCAGCTGTCATCTTGGAGATCTTGGGTACAGTCTTGCCATGGGTGCAGAGACTGGGCCTCCTCAACCTGGTGAAGGTTCCTGACCCCGGACATATCTCCATTGGGGTCACTGAGTGCTGGCTCAGCTTGCTCAGAGTGAGGAGCAAAGGCTTTGATCCCACTCAGTGGCTCCCAGGAGGGTGGTGCCCAGCACTGATGTGAGGCTGGTCTCTGTGTCTGTGGCCAGGTGTTGGAGAAGACCGCATTGAGTGGTGTTGCTGGATTGAGCCCTGCTGCAGGTCACCACCAAAGAGGCTGCACCAGGTGCAGGTTGCATTTGAGTGAGCAGCACCCAAAAAACCTCCCTTGCTGAGTGAGAATGGGGTGGTGGCTTGTCATCTCCTGAAGGAGCACTAGAGGTCTCTCCCTCTCCAGGACCATACCAGGTGAAGGAGCTGGGGTCTACTGGGAGGACAGCAGCCCGTATGGCTGCCTTGGCTGGGGAAGCTCCAGCTCCCCTGGCAGGGCTTGTCCTGGTGAGGTGCATCCCCGCAGCCATGCCTGGGCAGGGAGATATCCCCAGGGAAGGGACATCCCATGTCCCTACAGCACTGGCACAAAGGCTCTGGGGAAAAGGTGCTTGTTTGAATTTTTTCCTCGCTTTAAATTTAAACAGTTTAAATCTGCTCATTGATTGACTTGATAATTAACAGCCCTTACCTCCCCGGTGGTGGCCTCCCCGGTGTGTTCCCCAGGATGATGCAGTGAGTGACCAGCCGTGATGTAACACCAGGGATTGCATCATGAATGCGCTCGGGCACAGAGTCAGCAGTGCAAGGTATGCGGAGTGGCACAAACCAGCCTGACATTGCTGCAGCTGCTGGAGATCGCACGTCCCGAGAGGTGGTGAAGGGTTACAGGGTGTGCTTTGGTGGCAAGGATGTACCATACACCACCTGGTGATGGCTGCTGAGCAGAGGCCACCTGATGTCCTGTGCCCCAGGTGGAGCTCCTGCCCATCACCCAGGGTTTTTATTTTTAAAGCTGGCTTTTTTGGGCACATTTTTTTTTTCTTTCTTTTCCAAGACCTGCAACTGCAGCACAAACCAGTTCCTCCCAAACGAGCAAACAGGCTCCAAAAGGGGTTGGGAAGGAGCAATCTGGGCTCCTCCTTGCCACCCCACTCCAGCATAGCATGGCTTGTGGCCAAGACTTTTCTGTGCTTGTGCCACGCAGTGGAGGCCAGTGAGTCACGGGGCAATTGCCTCACCCAGTGCCAGCCCTGCCCATTTTCGCTTTCTTTCTCGCACACAGGTCTTCCCACACACCCTGGATTTCCTGCTCCAAGCAAGTTTGAGAGGCTCCAGCCCACTGGTCTGCGTGAATCTGAGTGGGGGGCTCCATTGCCGCCATCTGCACCAGCACAGTGCTGTTTGCAGTCGGGGCTGAGACCTGCCAGGGCTGGAGCAATGACTGCCACGGGTCCCCAGCACCCTGCAGACCCCAGCCGGTACCAGCTTTGGGGGACCTTCCGCTGTCATGGCAGGAGCCAGCACAAGCGCACTTCGGAGGAGCCAGATGCAGCCAGGCTTCGCTGGCTGGGCTGGGGACTGGCATATGGCAGAGGGCAGCATCGTTGTGCAAGATACTTGCTGGTGTGCCGATGTCCAGGATGGCAAAACCATGTCCTGCCAGGGAAAAGCCCTGCTGCTGCTCAGTCAGGCACCCACGGGTTCGGCTGCGGCTAGCGGCAAGTGAGGGGCAAACATCTGAGCAAGGCACCCGGGAGACCTTCAGCCCTTCATCGGCGTCACCCTAAGTGCCAGGGGGCTGCGCTCATGGTCCTGGCTTCCCTGCTCAGCTTTCACTTTTCCTTTGATGCCTCCGGATTTCCTTTTGCCTGAGGTTTCACTTTACTTCTCCAACCAGAAATGAGACCTGGGAGATAAAAGCCACCGTGACAGGAAAGAGGAGCCAAAGGAGCTCAGCCCTGCAGGAATGTGATGCTGCTCTGGGACCTCATGGAGGACCTGAGAGTGTCCCCAGCGCTGTCCTTGGCTGCGGCCAGCCTCACACAGGGCCCATGACATGGGGCCAGAGGTTCACGGTGGAGCTGTGTGCATGCCAGGGCAATCTTCCAGCCCCACTCTGTATCCATCCATGCAGATGAGGCTGTCCCAGCAGAGCAGGTGCTGGACATCACTGTCTTGGTGCTGGACAACACCGTCTTGGTGCTGGGGACCCTGCTCCAGCCCCACCAGCGACTGCTGGAGATCCCAACCCAGGTGGAAAAAACACCTCAACCTTGTTCGTACATCGGTCTGGAGGAGGAAACACCCCGTGGTGCCTGTCCTACCAGCTGGCCAGGCTCCACCACAGGGGACCTTGAGCCACTATCACCCTCCACTTGCTGGTCCACTGCAACCCAAATTGCTCCAGGCAGCACCAGGACCCCTGCTCCCTCCCCTTCCCCACTGGGAGCTATATTTGGTTTTACACCTGTTGGGCTTTTTTGCTAAGGTGCCCTCTATTCTGGCTGAGGGGTGTCTCACCTGGGTGTCATATGTGAAGTTATTTATGCTGGTTTGGGCTTTTATTGCATAGTTGTATTAAATGTGAACAAGTTGCATTGAATAAGAAAGTATTTTTCTAAATTTGCATTTCTTTAATGGGAGAGACAGGACAATGACATTGTCCTGTTCACTGAGAGGGCAGATGAAGGACTCAAGCCCTGGGTGGGCCTCAGGCTTTGAATTCCTGAACCTGCTGCAGCAGGAGAGGCTGTCACAGCAGCCGGGCTGGGAGCCTGGTCCAACAGCAATGTCCGTAACTTGCTGTGAAGGGAAACCCTGTGCCCACCACGGTATCAAGCTTTAGTGCCCCATTTTGCTGTCCTGACTCTTCTCCTAGCTGTATCTCTATCTGGTTTGGTCAAAGTGGAAATGCCTGCTGTCCAAGCCATGCACTGCCTGCCCACTGTCTCTGCTTCTCCACTGTGGTTTCCCAGGAAAGACCTGAGCTCTCTGAGATGCTGCTGGGGCAGGGGAAAGGCTCGAAGAGGGGTGGATGGACCTTGCGGGTCAACAGCCAGTCCTGCCTGACATCTTCATTAATGATCTGCAGGATGAGGTAGAGGGTACCAGCAGCGTACCAAGTTCACTGATGGCACCAAACTGGGAAGAGGGGTGACATACCAGGGGGTCGTGCTACCATCCAGAGCGACCTTGACAGGCTGGAGAAATGGGCTGAAAGGAACATCATGCAGTTCAACAAGGAGGAGTACAAAGTCATGCACCTGAGGAGGAACAACTCCAGGCACCAGGACAGGCTCAAGGCCATCCAGCTGTAAAGCAGCCTTTCAGAAAAGCACATGGGGGTCCCGGTGGACACAAGGTTGAACATGAGCCAGAAATGTGCCCTTGCAGCAAAGAAGATGAATGGTGCCTGGGGCTGCATTAGGAGCAGTGTTTCCAGCAGGTTGAGGGAGGTGATCATTCCTCTCTACTCAGCACTGGTGAGGTCACCCCTGGAGTGCTGGATCCAGTTCTGGGCTCTCCAGTGCGAGAGAGACATGGACATACTGGAAAGAGTCCAACAAAGGGCCATGAAGATGATGAAGAGTCTGGAGCACCTCTCCTATGAGGAAAGGCTGAGAAGAGAGGGCTCAGGGGCTCTTGGTGATGCCTCCTGACAGGACAGCAGACAGTGGACACAACCTGAAACATGTGAAAGTCCATCTGACCACAAGAAAACACTTTTTTTACTATGAGGGTGGTCAAACACTGGAACAAGTTGCCCAGAGAGGCTGTGGAGTCTCCATCCTTGGAGATATTCAGAACTGGACAACATCCTGGGCAACCTGCTCCAGCTGATTCTGCTAGAGCAGGGGTTGGACTGGACAATGTCCAGAGGTCCCAGCCCATCTCCGTGACTTGGCACAGCACGTCCATGCTTGTCTGCCCACCTGTAGGTGTATCTTTCCACAACCTTGTGCAAGAACTTTTCCCATTTCCTTGAAATCCTTGAAGTCCACAGTCTATTTCCAAATACAAATTTCCAAATACAAAACACTGGTCCTTCTGGAGCAGTGTTTTTCTATGGCCACCACGTGAGGCACTGCAAAGTGCATTTCTGCCTGTTGCTGCTCTACTGTGTATTTGGTTTTTAGATATAGGTATTGCCGTAATTTTCTGTATTTAATGCTTGATGAATGCATTCAAATAAAAGCACAGCGCTGATGGCTTCACATCACAGGAGGTTACCTCAGAGGAAGGGCAGGTTTGCTGATTGAGGGCACCGGTCCAGGTGTCAGCAGAGAGATATCAATACATGATATTTGTGTTTCCATGCTAAACAGGGAGGAAACCCCAGCCAGCTCCAGTGGCTGGTGGGGGTTGCAGCACCGCTCATCTCTGGCAGCCTCTCTGCACAACTCTGTGTCCCACAGGGAAAACGCTACATGGAAGTGCCTCTGCCTTCACCATTTTCCCTGCTTTTGTAGCAAGCCTGGTCCCTTAAGAGAGTACATCCATAAAGCTCATGCCTGCAGCCTATATTGTGCAGTGCCCGCACCCAGCTGCTTCTTTTGCCCCCTCCCTGCCATGGCCACCGTGCTGCACTTTCTGTGGGGAAACTGAGGTAAAAACTGCTGCTGCTCAGGACACAACAGAACCCTCCCAGCCACCCCGAGCCTGCTCTCCCTGTGAGGCTGTGTGCCTGGAGGTCTCCCACAGCTTTCAGCTCAGTGCCAGGCTGGGTTGTGCCCGGGCTTCTGTGTAATTGCCAGCACCTCTGGCAGCACCTCGATGTGGCAGCAGCATCCCCTCATCCAGCTCCCTTGGAGGGGCGCACGCCAAAGGCAGCCCAAGCATCCCCCTGCATCCCCGGGGTGCTGGGTGAGCTTACCCCATTGGAGCAGGCAGCGGAGCTGGCAGCAAGACAGGCAGCGGGAGACGGGTGCTGCCCACACCTACCGCACCTGCGGCAGCGGGATTCCCTCCGCTGCTGCTTTCACTTTCCTCTTTCCAGAGCAGCCAAGCTACGGATTTTCCTGCCAACCTGAAAGCGCAATCACGCCAGACAATAAAAGCCAGGGAGATGGAGCAGCAAAGCAGCCACTGCAAGGGAGGTGAAACACATCCCTGGGACCAGCCACCTTGCCCCCGAGGAAGCCACCCACAGCAGGACCGTCAGGAATCTCTACGTGAGGGGTTTAGAGGATCTGGCCCGGAGCTCTCCAGTTTGTCCTCTCTGGCTTCTTGCACCACAGCCGCCTTGCCCCATCATAACCTGCTCACCGTCTGGCTCTCATCGGCAAAATGGTCTGCCTCAGCTTCACCTCACTGCTGGCCCTGGTGCTGGGGGCCAGCCTCGGGGCTGCCTTCCCCCACAGTGCCCTGAAGAAGAGCTGCAGCCTGTCCAAGTACCAGCTCCCCGCACCCCACGAGCGGAAGGCTGTGCAAAAGATGAAGCAACACTTTGTAAGTACCAGAGGGGGCTGTGGGCTGTCAGGAGGCGAGGCAGAGAGGATGCTGAATTTGAGACCCTAACATCGCCAAAAATCAAGGTGACAGCTTTTCAATCTGTCCCTCTCTTGGTTTATGCCTGCAGGAGAACATGCTGCTGCCGAACCGCAAATGCATTAAGCTCTTCCATCGGAAATTGAACCCAGCAGAGCTGTCGGTAAGAGCAAGGCGATGCTGTGAAATGGGGGTACACCCTCCACTCCAGCTGGGACCTCCTGTCATCCAGTCCCACCTCCATCCCCACCCCCAAGCAGGTCTTCAAAACCCCCATCCTCCAGCCCACAGACAGCCCTGGTGCTTTGGGTCCCTAACTGGAATGCTCCTGCCTGCAGGTACCTGACCGCATGATGTTGGTGGAAGCTGAGCTGAACCTCACCATTGCCATGCTGGAGCTCCCCGCTGACCCCAGTTTCAGTGGGACGCGCCAGCAGCCCATGGCCTTCCTCACCCAAGCCCGGGAGGACCTGCGACACTGTGTGAGTGCCCCCACAGAACCCACCGGCCTTGGGCCAGCTCAGCGGTGCAGGCAGCATCGCCAGTCCTTACACAACTGCTTTCTCTGCAGATGGCCACGGAGGCTCCTTCGCACCAGCCCTCCAGGAAACTGAGGCACTGGCTGCAGAAGCTGCAAACAGCCAAGGAAACGGTAAGTCAGGCCGGCAGGGCGAGGGGGTTTCAGGTGTCAGCGACCGCACAGCTGCATGGGGCCTGCTGCACCCCACCTCTGGTGCTGATCCCTCCCTTCTCCCTGCCGCAGGAGACCACCAGCTGCCTGGAGGCCTCCGCCATCATCTACATCTTCGAAGTGCTGAAAGACCTGCAGTGTGTGGCCCTCCGGGAGCAATGCACTTAGCCCCTGCCAGCAGCGTGGCCAGCATGGCACAGCACTCACTGGCCCCAAAGGATGTCCCGAGGACCAGGAAAAGTTATTTTTATTGCGTCACTGGACTGTATTTCCTATTTAAGCATTTTTTTAATTCATGTGAGCTCAGGGAGCAATTTTTTTTCACAGTCTTTTAAATTATTGGGGTTTATTCTGTATTTATGAATGGCTTGGGAGGAGCTAAAGAAATGCCATTCCTGAAAGATGCTGTTCAACGGGGATTAGTGTATTTATTCGATATCTTTGTTTTGCTGGTTTTCAAAACACTGACTATTTTAATGAAATCTATTTTTTTAACTGCTATTTATTACAGAGTATATTATGTATATTTGCCTGCATAAATTATTTTTTTATGTGCTATTTAATACTGAAAATAAAATAGATACCAAAACCAGACAAGCTATCCTCCTATGTTTTTACTACGTTTTGTTATAATGTCATCCCTTCAGAAAAGTGAGTTATTGGGTGGTGAGAAAGGACATCGAGGCCAATTTTGAGAATTTGAAAATTAGCAAACCCCTGGCACTCGTGTTC
This sequence comes from Syrrhaptes paradoxus, assembly GCA_013400615.1. NCBI lineage: Eukaryota > Metazoa > Chordata > Aves > Pterocliformes > Pteroclidae > Syrrhaptes > Syrrhaptes paradoxus. The sequence continues at coordinate 17,784 of VZTO01020679.1, forward strand.
ATCTCCAGCTCTTTAGAGGTGCACTCTGACACTCCCCCTCCCCCGGGGTTTGCCTTTGGGGACAGATGGATGCTGTTCTGGACAGGGCTGTCCCTGCCCGCTTGGGGCTAGGAGCCTGCTGGCCATTCGTTTCCATGACAGAGGCCTGTATCGGGTGCTGCAAATCAGGTCCCAAAACTGGAGAAGCTCACAGCCTAATGTGATGCTCACATCCCAGTATGGGCTGGGCAAGCCTCTGGGTTTGGCAATCCCAGGAGGTTTCAGAAGATCCTTGAATGATTTAACCACCAAACCGGAGGACAGGATGTGCAAGGAGCTGGGGAAGGCAGGCACTCAGTGGGGAGAGGAGGAAAAGGACCCGTGAGCAGACCCAAAACTCCTTCAATCTCTATTTTTTCAGGTCGGGGAGTTGGTTCTTTGGAGACAAGTCACTAGGGGAGGGCAGCCAGCAATGACGGCCACATGTAGTGTGATGGCCACACCTGGGATGAGTGATCACCCAGACCTGGTGACCACCCAAAGCCCAGGGACCCCAAAGGCACAAGTTGTGGTGGCAGGAAGGAGAGGAGTGCAGGGGAGCCATTGGGTGCTTGAGGATGGGGTATTTATTTTCCCTTCTGTTTCCAAATTATGCTTTCTACTAAGGTAGCTAGACACAAAGGTGGGGAAATGCTGTTGTCTTTGTCTTTTGCAGCTGGATGCAACCTGCTTCTGCAGGAGTGATGGGCCCTGGTCATTCGAGACACCCCCAAGCACGTACCTTCAAGCAGACATCTGCACATTTGGACCATATTGACTTCAAGCGGAGAGGAAAGCACACCCCAAGGCAAGAGAGAAGCCTGTCCTTCTGCAAGCATGCGAACGCATGCCACCCTGAAACCAGAAACCCTGGCAAGAGGTGTTTCTGTGCTACACGTTCGCTGGGACAGGGAGAAGCCAGAGGCTGGACGCCAGCATCCTTGGGGAGCTTTAACAGACTTTATCATCAGACTGTGCCCCAGATGCTACCCACCTGCTGCCACCTAATGTCAGGAGCGACACCCAAGGTAATGAAAAGCCATCAGGAGGGAAATGCTGTAGGGTCAACATAACGGACAGACACACAAAGTCCCAGCAGTGTGGCTGGTATTGCACATTGGCTCCTGGTTGTGGTTAAAATGAGGCACAGCTCATCTCTCAAAAAACACCCTGCAGCAATATTTTGCCCGTCTGGCCACACACTCCCAGGAAAAGGGAGATACCATCAGTGCCTGCTTTGGAGAAGACCGCCCCAGCAACCCCTTCTCCCAACCCCACTTGCAGTTTTATCCCTTGAAGTCTCCTGAGAAACGCTTCTCCATAGGCCCTATGTAGAGCCAACATTTATGGGGGAGGTTGTTTTTAAAACATTTCTGGCCAGAAGTGCTACGCTGCAATATCCAAATGAGATACAGATCTGGAGAGGAAGGCCCTAATGAGGGAGAAGGTGTTTCATTCATTCCCCAAAACAGCTGTATTTAGATTATCCTGCTCTCATTAAGGTACGCACCAGTCATTGCAAAATGTGGCTGCCACAAAACAATATGTGATGCTGCTGCAGGTGCACTGGAGGAAGGCGCAGGACTGCCTGCGTGTCCACCTCCAGGGAAGGAAATCAGCTCTTCTCCCAGCAGGGTCACAGCACAGCACAGCTCTCCTGCACAGAAGACAAGGGCAGAAATCACTCCTGGCAAACAGTGGAAATAAAAGGTGTGCCGATACCTTCCCCGCTCCCCTGCATGGCTGCCTTTGGCAGGTTAACCTCCCTGTATCGCCCATGCAAAGTGTACTTTCCTGCAAATTGAGGCTGGGGAGACTATTTTGTTCCTTTGCCAGATGGGCCAGGCTTCAGTAAGGGGGTGGCCAAGCTCCTCAGGGTGCTGGGACCAGGGCTGATGGGGATGGAGCTGCAAGTGCTCCAGCTGGCCAGCATTAGCCCAACCCCCCTGCCAGCTTTTTGTAGCTCAGCATGAGCCCCTCTGCTTCTCCTGGAGGGTGCTTGGTTGGTGGTAATTGGCCTCTGAGATCCTTTTAGTGCCCAGAGCGACACTTACTGCATGCTGGGGAGCACCCTATGCAGGAGTTGTGCCTGCAGGGTATGTGATTGTGATCTAGTGATGTAATTTGGCAACAGACATGGTGTAAGGAGCTTGATCCCTTGCAGGGCTGATCCCAGCTGCAAAAGCTCTCACATAGCAAATAAAGCCCCACTGACCTGCTTGTCTCTCCCAGGCACTTTATTTCAACAATGACCAACACACCTTGATGCTGGGCTTTATCTTTGAGGCTCACTAGCTGGCAAGGGATTGGGAGCTGCTTTGTGACACCAAGTGTCCAACCTGACCAGCTGTGAGTAAGGAGTATTTCTTTCTCATCAATGTGTGTTAGTTCCGTGGTGTTGGCAGAGTTATCACAGTGATGAAGTTTAGGGCTGGGGAAAGGGCTGCTGGGGACAGAGACACATCTTGAGCTTTGCGCAAGGCCCTGGCATGAACCTTCAGCTGCAGGTGAGATGAGGGAATTCATTGTGCCTTGCCTTTTCTCCAGGGATAAGGAGAGAGGCGTGCTCTCCCCTGTGTTTCAGTTCAGACACAGAAACAGCAGAAGGTCTGAACAGATGTACCCTCTGGTGTGGGGTGCCCCATCGCGGTCCTGGCTGTTTCCTGAATATCTACAGCTAGCCCATGGGTTCATTTTGGGTCAATATGCTCTTACATTAATCTGTAATCAGAAAAAACCCTCTAGGATTTAGTGTTTCAGATAATTTTGGAGATTGTTTTCCTCTTAAAGTTGTCAATTTTTAAACATCAGGGTAGGAAAAGGAGGGCTGCCATGGTCACTTTCCAGCCATTGTTGGAGTTTTCTTTCTGAATTCCCTTCTGGCTGCCTACCCTGCTAAAGCCAGACAGCAGAGAGCAGGTTATTCTAAACACATACTGTTTTTTTCTTCATCTTTTGGTTAGTGTTTTTCCACCTGCAAACCAGAGCGCCAGCAGCGGGCAGTGGAGAAGCAGTTAACAGACAGACGTGGGAAAGGCAAGCGCCTTCCGGCCGGTTCACCAGGGTGCTTGTCTGTTGCATTAAGCTTGTGAAAGGGTTGAGACAATCTCAGGCCTCTGAGTTGTTGTTCTGTACTGGTTTAACTGTATTTGGCTCAGCTAAACTCCAATTTTTCTTTCAGTGACAGTGAAGGGACACCACTCCAGCCGCTGTTCAGGCAGCAGTGCCTGCCCGGCCTGCCTCGTCTCTGGTGTCAAACCCTCTCACCTGGATGCTGCTCTAAGGGCTTGCTCTTGGTTCCGTTGTTTTTTGGAAGCTACTGAGTGGAAGAATTTGTTAAGTGTATGCCCACACTAAGGTTCTGTAGGCTGCGGGTCTGATCTAACTGTGCCCGTCCCTCACAGCCCCGCTGCTCGCGCCAGACAGGAGCTCATGACATGGCGCCGCCCTGCCGGCAGCGACCAACGGCCCCGGCCCCTGCTGCCAACCCTAACTCTCGCGAGAACCCGGCATGCGCCCCTTGCACTCCCCCTCAACTCTCGCGAGATCTCCGCACGCTAGCCCATAAAGATGTCGTTGAAGTGCGCACGCCCCGCGGTGGCTGCGGCCCCGCCCCCGGCACTGCCTACTTCCGGTACCGGCGCTGAGGGGAGGAGCCGCGCCGCCTGCCCCTCCTCCCCTGCCCCGGGCGAGCCCCGGGGATGGTGTTGGCCGCGGAAGCCGGGCCCTGACGCGGCGCTCAGGTAAGTGCGGGCCGCCCCTCTTCCCCCGCGGTCCGGGGCTAACCCCCTCGGTTTAGGCCCTGCCCTTCCCCCCCTCAGGCCCGGCTCTTCCCCTCCCCCACCAGGTGTCCCCACATCTCCCGCGGCGGCCCCGGCCCGCCAGGCCTCAGGGCGCCCGCGACACCCGGGGGGGACCCCGCCGGCCCCCCGGACCTGCTCTCCTGGCCCAGCTGGGTCGTACCCCCACCGCGGGGGCCCAGCGTTCCTCCCTGCCCCCTGCGGAGGGGCTTCCCGGGAGCGGCGGCAGCGCAGGGAGTAGGCACCGGCGGTGCGGGGCACGGCGGCCCCCCGCTGCTGGCCCCGCTGCCTCCGCTCCCGAGAGAGCTGGAGGAATCCCGGGGCTCCCTTCTTCTTCCCTACAGACAGGCACTACAGCCCTCCCTCCTCCCTCCCCGCTCTCGGCCGTGTCGTGCAGGGTGAAGCCTTTCGACGTGCGGTTAGCAAGAGTTGGGTGCTTCCTTGCTGTGCTCCACTGATGAAATTCGGGGTATAGCTGGAGCGAATCATGTCTTTTCTACACTGGTCACGCTTCTCTTAAAATTCCTAGTTTTCTAGGACAAGCAATGAAGAAACAGATCTATAAAGGTGATTAGGTGTTAGATTCCCATTGAAGTTTATTTCATTCAGACTTGGTACCTAAAAGGGTTTGGGGGGGTTGCCAGCAGTTTGTAGTTTTTCTTTCCTTTCCGGATCCTGTGTCACTACCCCAGGCTCCCCTACTTTTCCCCTCCCTTATTTTTTTTAAAAAACAAAAACAAAAAAACAGGTCTTGTTTTTCCTTTTTCTCTTCACCAAAGAAGAAACAGCTGTTTTGTCTGCTTATTCTTTCTTCCCTTGGGGTAGGGGGAGAAAAAAAAAACTACTGAATGTTTCAATTGAGCAACTGGGATATAAATTTGTCCTGAATTTTCCTTTTTTTTTAAAATATGCATCTTGAAGCTACTACACATACTTACCAGTTTCAGTAAACTTGACCTTCTTGTACATCTTACCAGAGTTTCATACTGTTAGGTACTACTGTGAAATATGTTTGGTGGTGTTTTTTTTTTTTTAAACTTTATTATTCACCTATTACATTCTTTTCAAAATTCAGGTGTCGTGTCAGTTTTTTCATTTGTCCTCCTTGTCCCTTTACTGGTGTTCTGGTGTTGGCTTGGTGTTTGGTTTAAGTCTGTCAGCTCTCTGGGAACCTGGAGGAAGCAATAGGGATACCTTTTACAGATGTAGTGAGTAGACCAGCAAGCCAGAGGCTTTATCTCCTGTTTTCTTTGGGTCAAGAACAAATGAACTGTGCTTGCAATGGATCTGTTAAACTTCACTTCAGGGCTTGCTTGCAGGAAGGAAAGAAACTTCAAGATATATAGAGCTGAAGCTGACAAAGATAAATGTTGTACTGCTTCATGTTTTTTTGTAGTGTGATTGTCTTTATCTTGGTGGTTTACTGGACTTTGTCATTTGTTTTATGAATATCTCAGCTGATTCTCTGTTTTGTACTCTGAGAGCTGATGTTACCTGAGCGTCCATTTCAGGTCTTGGTAACTGCTGCATCATACCTGTCTAGTCCTTTATGAAAATTAGTTAATTTAAAGATTATATGCTGACTCTTTACAAGTTTTTTTCCCTTTATTTTCTTGAATTAACTCACATGACTACAGGATAAACATTTTTCCTACCATTTTAGTGATGATGGGGCCTAAAGGGCATGGATCTCATCAACAATATATTGGTTTTGCCCAGACCATTAAGAAGAATGAGCTGCCTCCAGCGAGGACTAGCCTCAAAATGTGTTAAGCCATGACAGCCTGAATGTTTTGGTTTATGGCTTTGACATTCTGTTCACTTTTTCTTGTAATTTATTTGTCAGTGCAATTATCTTCTATAGTGGAGTACTGACACAGCAAAAAAGCTCTTAATTTCAGCTACCAAATCTCCATGTCTAACTCTCTCCACTGTTATTTTGTACTGTGAAGAGTTACTGTTGTGCAGCTGCATAGATAGTTACACTATTTGCAGTTTAAATCGGTTTCATTTCCTCTGTCCTGGTAGCTGACTCACAGCTCACTTCCTAGTGTTAGAGAATTGTTCCAGTAACCCCTCTGTTCCTCTCCTCCTCTCTCTCTTCTTTTTTCCTTTTTTTTTTTTCTTTTGCTAGCCTAAAAGTAGCTCTGAATATTGTTGTGTAAAGTGTGGATGAGGGTGGTCGTAGCAGGCTGTCTGGCCAGCAGTCTGACAGGAGTATGTTTGCAGCTGTTCTGGGGAAGGGGCGATGTCAAGCAGTGGTGTACTGCTGGAGATGGTGCAGTGAAATTGGATTGTAAACAATGATGAAAGTCTGACCTTTCTCCAGCAAAACTGAACTTCCTCTTGGCCTAACATACTGTAACTCTCTCAGTATTTGTGTCTGAAACAAACTCTCGTTCTTAAGTACTCTAGGCCATTCTGGTCTTTAATCGCAGTCATGTTAACTGTATATGTCATGTTCTTTGTTTGACTGCTAAGAGTGTGATGATAGTTGTCCAGTAAGGAACTAACTGTAGATTGTGTTCATACTTTTCCCTCCACCTGCTATAGTGCTTTAGTTTTGGTGACTGAATCTGTTCAACTGTTTGTGCTCTAGGTTGAAGGCAGCAGTAATGCTAACTCTGGCAAGCAAGTTGAAGCGCGATGATGGTGTCAGAGGACCTCGTGCCTCCAATCCAGCTTCTGATTCAACTCGGAGGGTGTCTGTTCGAGATAAATTACTTGTTAAAGGTGAAAGGAACTTATATTTAAATATTTTGGATTTTACAGTTTGCAGGTGTGTTGCCAGTACACAGTATTAAATTGCATATAAAATAACTTCCAGAAGTATTTTTTTAAATGCTTGTGATTACCTCATGATTTATACTGTAGGGTGTATATTGGCCTACATTGTATCTCAGACAGCTCTTTGTAGGGCATTTATTTTCATTGAATAATGCAATGACTTGACAGAAGGGTATTTTTTGAGCAAAATGATAACTACCTGTGACAGGAAAGAAAGTTCTAAAAGTAACATCAATGTCCTGGTGGCCTCTAATGGTATAAATCAGAGGCTTTTAAAAAGCAATACAAAGAGATATTTTTCATAGGCTTGGAGTCACTGAGAAGTTGGGTACGAAGCAGCGAATAAAAACCCAGCACTCTCATTTTCGTAGCACCGTATGGTCTGCTCTAGGATGGCTGCTTTAGGTTGTTACTAGCTGGCTAGCCATTGGTTTGAAATGCCAAACTTTTGCTTTACAGCAGTTCTGGGTAAATGAGGTAGTTTGGGAGCCAATAAATAAGCTATTTTAATGTAAAACTGGGGACAGCTGTTTTTCACTTTCCAGTTTTTCTGTAGCACAGATAATCTTATGTTTAAAAATCCACAGGTGCTGGCTCTTTGTAGTCACTGTGTACTTAAACTCAGGTGTACTCCTTCTGGTAATAATTGAGTGTTTTAATGTGGCAGAGGGGCAGAGAATATGTAGTTTAGGTTGGCGTTTCTGCTAAAAATGGTCAATAGTGAATATGCTTCTGTTGATGTGTAAGCTGTCATGATTCATGCCAGTCAAATGAAATGCTCACATTTCCTGGTCTGATTTCAGAATGGCTTGGGGCCAACACTGGTATATTTGCTTGGATGGTATTGCCTAACTCTGGCATTGTGTATGGCTTTTTCTAATTAGGGTAAGTTCTGCCACATAACTGTATACTGGAGCAAGGTTTCATTGCGCACACTGCTGCCTCTGTGCACTGGGAAGTGCCTCAACTAGGCTATAGAAACGTTATGTTCACAATTTTCTTTCTTTGCATTGTTCTAAGGACAGGGAGTGTTAATTCACTTTAAACCCTGGTGTGACAACTCTCGCAAAGAGCTTGCTTTAGACTGACAGTTTGGGAATCCTCAGTTAACTCCAATTCTGAGGGGGAAGATATTAGGCAGGAGGAATAAGCTCTTGAACCAGGCTAAGCTACAAAATATTGTCTGAGGTTTTCATTAACCTACAAGTGTAGACTTGAGAGGAAAATAGCAGTGTAATATAAATATACTTCAACTACAATGTCTGGTGTAGTGTGAAGTGCCATAAGAAATTTTACTGTACCCTTAGTAAGAACAATCATGTTTTTCACTTTGATGACTAAAATCTTACCCATCTCTGCAGGGGAAGAAACAAATGTAAGCTATGGGAAGTTAGTATTTGTATTGTAATTGCTATGTCTTGTGTTAGCAGACCAGCACAGACCAAATATTGAATGAGTTGAGTCCCAAATTGATGAATTGTAAAAGCAGGTCACTGCTGGTGTCCTCCTGATAAGTGTGAGTGTTGGATTGGGATCTGATAGTGTATGAAAGTTGTGTCACATGGCTCTCCCAAAAGAGTTGTCGGAGTGGCTGTCAGTCTGGTTAGAATGGTCTCTGGACTGAAATGGGAACTGACAGTAGAATTAGATCACTTCAGTCTAACCACACTGAAAGTGAGGTGGAAATCTAGTAGCTAGTGTGAAAATGACTTGGGGATATTTTAAGATACCCTTTAAGCTAAATGTAGACCATTCAATAACCGTAGTTTTTGGAATTTGCTTGAGCTTTTTGAGATAGACCAGCTGCAGCAGCATCTACAATGTTTAGAGCCTGAGTGAAGATGGACTTGTAACATTGATTTTGGTTCACATATAGATATGCGGGAATGAGTGCGATAGAGCTGCCTACTAAAGGTGTGCATGCACCAAGGATGCTGTTGCATCTGGACCAGCACTGGTGCCTTTTTCTGCTTGATTGTATAGAACTGTAATGGTCTGTTGTTGCTTAACTTCAGGCTATTGTATTAGATTTGAAACAAAGTTGGTGGGAGCCTGTAAGAGTAGTTTTAAGTAGAAATTGTTGCTGATGTTTGTTTAGACTGGACATATCAAACATAGAGATGACAGCTGCAGAATGGGTGAAAGGCTGCAGTCAATCACCTGGCAGGTGTGAATTAAAAAGTAATCTGTTCTACTAAAAAAAAAAATCCTGGACTTAAGTAAGGAAGAAGGAGGAAATGAGAAAAGGTCAGCATGTTCTGTCCTTGTTTGCCCCAGCAGTTGTGCTGAAATTAGTCCTGGTCCAGTACCTGTTAACGGTGATAGTGGTGGTGGTTTTATTCTATTGTGCAAAGCTTTTGAGTTGAAAGAATGAGGGACTGTGGTCTGGTACATTAGAAAGCTCAAAATGTTTATAGCTTCTAAGTCAACAGGAGAACATCAGGCAAGTGGTCGGTGCGGCATCTTCCACAGCAGCTTACACACATGGTGGGCTGTCCTGGAATCTTAGCTGGGGGTGATTTTTGGCACAGTACCCTAAATCCCACCTGGCCCTGGAAGCTGGCGATAGTGTATGAATCTAGGTCAGATAGCTGTTCCCCTGCTCCAGTGGTGGTGTGCTGCAGAGATGCTCTCCTGTTCCTGATCCACAGTAGATTGGTGATAGTCTAATACAGTCTGCAGACACTGTCTTGTCAGTTTTAGTAGAGGTATTGCCCAGATATGCAATGTCTGGTTTTTATCTGGAGGTAAATTAAAGACAGCCTTGTTTGTATTGATAGAGAGTCCTGTCCAGGGAGGCATTATAGGTTCTCTTTGAAGGATATGTTGTCACACTGATAACCCTGTAGTCCTCAAGTGTTTTGTGTACCAGCTGGTAGATAGATCAGTGACATTTTGATTATGGGGTAAATGGCTGTGACTGCAGCCACTGTAAGTGTAGACGATGCTTACAAACTTTTAAAAATTACTACTATATATATATATCTACTAACTAATATTGTTTTGAAGTAGGAAAAATAGGTGATAATTTTGGTATGATGTGAGCTATTTGCACCATATGGATGAGAAGAAAATTAAAAGCTGGCATTTGAAAAGTATGTGAGCTATCAACTGAGTGTCATCAGGTGCTGGCCTTAGTTTTAGTGATGGGTGCAAGTTAAACACCCCCACTTGTGTGGAAAAAAGGTTACTCTTAAAATATTGGTGTCTTTTGTTAGTTTTTTTAAGCTATTCCTTTGATTGCTTATATGTTCAGTGTTTTCATGTATTCAAATATCAATCGTGGCTCAGGGCACTGTTTTGTTGAGTTATTTCATGGGCATATTATGAAAGGAAAAACCTCAGGAAGTAATTCTGAGACAGCTGGATGTTCTCTTCCAGCTGTTTTTCCTCTGGAGTGTTAAAGTCATGGCTGGTAAACAGGATTTGGTGCCAGCCTGTCCCCTGCTGATTGTCTCAGCAGCTAGTGGAGCACATTTGGGAGGCTAGCAGGGCTTGTGTCTGAGGTGAGGAGTCCAGTGTCAGTTCTCATCTGAAACCCTGGTAATTCACAGGAAAACATTCACCACTTTGAAACTGCTGAGGGCAGAAGTGTTTGCAGGTGTATGAGGGCGAGGACTAGTGATTCAGGCTGCCAGTTCTTGGAGAGAGGCTTTTTGATGAAGGAGTGGTGGACTGGAGAGAGACGAAGCAGTGACTAACATGTTTCAAGACAAATTGGAGGAAATCTGAAAAACTAGAGAGGGTAGAAAGCAAATATGGATGTGAGGAGGAGGAACAGACAGAAATGATGCTGGAAGAGGCTTGGCTGCCTCTTTGGCTGGGAGAGAGGCTCTAATATAGCACAACTTTGTTAAAAGTTCAGTGTGACTTACTCTTGCATCTGTTTTCACTGGATTTTTGATACAGGCTCTGTTGCAGAGTAAGGCCCTAATTATGTAGGCCTAGTACACAAGCGCAAGTTCAGATAGACCAAGCAGTACACTTGCTTTAGCAGCTTTCAATTTGTTCTGTGCTGCAGAGGCAATTTGGTATTAAATTAATCTCCAAGGGGGTGCTCCATTAAGTTAGGAATAGGGGCCACGTGACTGCTTCTGCAGGATGCTCTGAGCCATGCAGTGCTGTACTTGAAAGGCAGATTCGTTATGAAAATTTGAAAGGGGCTTGAGGACAAGCCAAAGTGCTATTTAAGTTTAATATTGTGTAATGAAAATGTATGCTAAATTGAATTAAAGATAAAGAATATGCCAGGATGTCAGTAGTAGCGGTGTATATGCTTATTGATCACAAAGATCATCTAGTCCAATCCCCCTGCTGGAGCAAGAACACCTAGATCAGATCACACAGGAACGCATCCAGGCGGGCTTTGAATGTCTCCAGAGAAGGAGACTCCACCACCTCTCTGGGCAGCCTGTTCCAGTGCTCTGTCACCCTCACTGGAAAGAAGTTTTTTCTCATATTCAAGGGGAACCTCCTATGTTCCAGCTTGAACC
>VZTO01020679.1:29524-51195 GCA_013400615.1 Syrrhaptes paradoxus
CTATCCACCTGGAAATGTCCTCATAAAAGGCTGTCAGGTTGGTCAAGCATGACTTCCCCTTGGTGAAGCCATGTTGACTGTCTCTAATGACCTTCTTATCCCTGATATGCCTAGAGAGAGCATTGAGAATAAGTTGTTCCATCACCTTTCCAGGGATGGAGGTGAGGCTGACCGGTCTATAGTTACCCGGTCTATAGTTCAGTACATTGGAGCTCTGAGTGTTGCTTCAGCGTTTTGGTTATTTACAAATCTGTTAAACCATACCAGTAAGTTGGCAAACTGCACAAGGAACATTGTTTTGCAGAGAATATTCTTGCAAGTGTTATTGCCTTATGCACAAAATATGTAATGTAAAACATCAGAATCTTAATGGAGCTTGAATGATGTGGTCAAAACGTGTGCTTTCCAAGCAGCAAAATACAAAACTTAGTTCAATATCAAGACTGTCATTACTAGAGAGTCACAGAATTAGTCAAACTCAGAAACACTATGTTTGGCCCATTAAATGTGCTAGTGAATCACCAATGTTAATATGGCTCAGTTAATAGAATCATTTGCTTCCTTATTTCATGTTACTTTAAAAGTCTAAATTATTGAAGCAGATCTTTACCTCTTGTTTTATCTTTATAAAGTTGCTTCATTTTTAGTTTTAGTGGTTTGTTGTGGAGTTGATTAGAAACCTTAATTTTGGGGAACTTACCTTTGTTCCCCAATCTTTTGTGTGAATTAGTTATCATAGCCTTCCCACGTGTTTGCACACCTTCAAAGAAAAAGCAGTACTGTTCTGTACTCATGGGTATGAGCACCTTTGTTTTCATGTTGTCACAAGAAATCCTGCTCATTCTTGTGCTGAGACAAAGGGAAACACAGGAGCGTGAATGCATTACGGGAAATTTTTCTCCCTTCAAAGGAGCCATGGTGATCAGTAAACTTTCTGCTGAACCTTGCAGAAGGCAGAAGTGAGGCCCCAGCTCACCAAAGCTGCTGTAAGCCCAGCCATTGCAGGGTTTGAACACGCCCTGTCCTTTGATGTCTTCCTTGTCCTGCTGCCCTTTCTCAGAATTGAAGCAAAGAGGGCAGGAATCATTAAGCTGAACAACACACAAGCACAGAAAGCAATAAGGAAAGCAGTCAACACCTTAAAATAAGAGCCAGGTTCTAAATTCTACTGTCCAGTGAAGACTGATAGTGCCTCCCACTATGAAAGGCTGATGAGTTTAAAGAGGAAAGGGTGGGGGAATACTCTTAGAATGGGTTTGTATAGCTGCAGCCTTCAGTAACTGGTTATGTCAGGGTGTGGTGTTTTTTTTTTTTTTCCGTAACCAGAAAGGGAAAGTAAATATAAAGGTCTTGATTATATTTGAAATTACATTTTTGGTATATTGTAAAGACAGCACTCTCTGAAAACTTTTAGGAAAAGTATGCCCCCAGTGTCATGTGTCTTTCAGTGCACAGCTTTGATTAAATCAGCTGTGGCTGCTGGAGTGCTGCAGGGTGTGGGATTTTAAAGAGTGCAGCTGAACTTTTTAGGTAAGTGTGAAACACAGGGCTTCTGTTTTGGTGGGGTTTTCTCTCTTGGTATAGTAGGCTGCAGATGCAGGGATACTGGGGCTGTGCCAAACAAATGGGTGGTGGGAGTCAAGTAAGCTTCATGCTCACTGCAGATACTAGCCAGATTTGGTAAGCATGGATGCAAGCAAATTTCTGGGGAGTAAGTTAGTTCTTAATTGTGGTGAGATTAGTTTGGATTCTGTGCCAAGAAATTATTCAAAAATCTGAAACTGAATTACAGTTTTCTTGAGATGTATGTTTTTGAGTTGATGTTGAAATCTCTTGCATGTTGTTGTTAGCCCAAGTAAATGGGCTGTGTCTGTGCACAGCAGAAAGCAAAGTTAGAAATCAAGTGGGGACAAGACTGCAGGAAGTGTAAAAATATATTTGATTAAGTTTCCTAGAACTTTAGAAATAAAAGGGGGGAAGATCTTGATGCATCTTATTCATGTTTGTGTGAAATACAAGTGGTTGAAAGTAAGTCTTCAGTAAAACACACAGAAGAGGGAGAAAGCAGGGGGGCTTCCAGAGAAAGTAGCATAGCAGAGAAAGGGCTTAGGAGTAAACTACCCTTCCTAGGAGCTATGGATCTGAATCAGGTTACTTCCTCTCTTTTGTGAATAACTTCTAATTTTTATGCATGAATAATATAATAAATAAGAAGAAGTTTTAATTGAACAGCAGTGAATATCTACAGCGAACTGTGCTCCCAGGGGAAGTATCCAGTAGGCACAGGAGCAGAAAATCTTAAAAACTTCTGTGTTTGTACAGCAGTGCAGAAGTCTGGAGGGAGTTGTGCAGTGGATGCAGTTTGTATCACCGACCAGTGCATGTTACTCTGCCAGGTGCTTCAAGTGAAGTTTTGTCTTTCTCAGTGCTTTTGGTGCTTTTAATGGTGGTTTCTGCAGGCAGGACCACATCTAGTATGGCAGTGCCCTTGAATTAGGGTTTCAATAGCTATTTTCAAGGGTGCAGTACTTGGTATCATGCTTGGAGGCTTCCCTACAAAAGCAGTGTGTTACCCAAGGCAGTCTGTAGCAGGTGATGAAAGAGCGTTAGCAGTTAGATGCTGGGAAGTGGTGATGCCTATGCAGGCTGTGTACCTCCTGAGCTTTTTTCCTTGTTGGACTGACACTTTGATTCTCAAGGTTTTTCTGCTCTTGCATTTTGCAGGCTGTGGAGTTCCAGCTTTGTGTATTTTACTGCCTTATGTAGACAGGTTTGGATAATGCCACCTTTTGAAATGCTAGTGCTCTGTGTTTTAGAAGACCTGGAGCTTCAGTCTTGTCAGAGCTGAACCTTCTAATCACAGTAGGATATGTTTGCATTGTCTGTAGGGCAGATGAGCGTTTTTAGTAAGGAATTACTTGGCTTTAAGAGAAATTTCAAGGTAAACCTCCAGTGCAGCTTAATTATATTTTTAAGTAAAATTTGATTTACAGGGTGGTTTAAATTAGATCTGCCAATTTGGACTTCAAGAATGGCTTCACTTCCGTAAGTAACTTTATTTTTTTTCTTTCAACAGAGGTTGCAGAACTTGAAGCTAATTTACCTTGTAAGTATAGCATTTTATAGCATGCATTTTAAGGGGAAAAGGACCATTGAACTGAATGCTTTGACTGAAATATGAGTGTTGATTATATTTGTTCACTCCAGGGAAAGCTGTGCAGAACTCTGCCACTCAGGCTTGAACAGGTTTTCTTTGTTGCTCCCTCTTCAGGGGTTGTAGAGGGCTGGACCCTTATTAATGTCCTTTGGAAGCAGTATTGATCATTTGGCTTCAGAATTTGTTTGTTGGTGGAGTGGGAACTTCACACTCATAAAATGCCCAAAAGGTATCTGGAACTGAAGAGTGCATTTATTCCCTCACTCCTGTTTTTTCTCCAGTCTCATTTTCAAAACAGGAGATTCTGATTTAGGGGCAGAGCAAAGAGCTCAGTTCTCAGGAAACATACTAAGTCAACTAGTGCTCTTTCAGTTCCTGTGCAAGCTGTAACCTGATGCATTTGTTAATAGTGAAAATACTAATAAAAATACTTTTTTTTAAAAAAGTGATCCACATTCCTTGGAGAAAAAAAAAAAGCAAGGCAGTGTGGTTTTAGCCCTAGAATATTGCTTGTAATGTATGTTATGCTAAAAGCTGAAAATACTGAAGGCCACTTTAAAATAGGCTTTTAAGAGCATAGGGTAAGTGGCTTGTTGCTTATAAAGCTGAGGCATAGATAGTTAAAAGTCAAATGTTTTCTGTTCCTTAGCTTTAGAAAGCCTGGTTCTGTAATGGAGAGCAAAACACAAAGCCCTTTATAAAAAAGGGAAGTTCCCGCTGCTCTGTATGTGTTGCTAAGGGTGGGTGTTGACAGTGAAGCTGAATTGTTGCTGAGTTCTCTTCCCCTTCAAGCCTTGACCAGAACTGCATAATTCTCCTGTGAGTTCTTGGAATACAGGCAAACACAACAAGTTATTGCCTAGTATGCTCATTGCTTGCTGCATTCCTGTTTCAGAGTAATCCAGGGTGCTTCCCCTGTAGGGAAAGATACATGAGCTGCTTGCAGCATGCTGACAGTGTACGTGCAGGCTGTTACTGTGCTGTGCGTTCACACACCTTGTCCATATGCTTATCTTGCAAAGAAAAGCAGTGAATATTCTCTCTGATTACTCTGACGGGTAGCTCATGATGTTTCTAGTCTTTCCCTAACAGAAACTTTATCTATATATTTTTTTTTCTCTCCAAGTTAAACTTCTGGGTGCAGTTTCTGATGAGCATCTTATGTTTGCTGATGATTCTAAATCCAGATCAATTCTCAGATCTCAAAAATCAGACTTTTCAGTGTACAGACTGCCTGATGGGAGGAACTACAAGGGGGAAAAATACAAAATAGAGCAGCAAAAAGATGGCAGGAAGAGGCATTATTTAACTTTTCCTTTCTGTATGCTCTTCTTTCTTAATGGCAATTATAGAGCTTCTACATAGAGTAATTTTAACTTTTAAACTTTTTTGTGTAGCTTCTCCTATAGGATAACAAATGCCTGAAAAACATGTATCAGGGTTTGTAGTTCCTACAATGTGAATGTATTACTAAGGTCTGTGTACAGTTATAGTTACTTTTTCGGGCAAATGGGGTCTATATCTCTGATACTGTTTAGCTCCTTGACTACAGAAGAAGGAGCAGCCAGCTTGGTGGGTTAAGAAGCTAAAGGCTATATAAAGTGGGTAAAAGCGTATCCATGGATATATGTGTCTTTTAGCGCTGGCTTGACAGCTTGTCTCTGCTGTAGTCAAGAAAGGCCAGTTTTATGCATGGGAAAGCAACTTATTTTGTGTCATCAAATGCAAACAAAGGACTGTTACAATGTGAACTTGCATCTGTTGAACTGAAACCACTGGCTAGTTTTATCTTTTTTTTCCCCACAGTCATTCTTCATTCTCACTATTTTCCTTAGATTGTCTAGTCAGAGTAAAAACATAGTGTTTGGTTTGTAATGATGCTTTGCGGTTAATGCATGTGTTTGGAAACTTGTTCAATATGACAGCTGGAAGGAGACTTCACTGGCTTTTGGATGAGGCTTTTGGTAAAGCTTGTATTTCATTGTACCTTACAGGTATAAATAATCCTTCGTTAGCACAGGCATGACTTCTTGCAGACTGCAGTGTATGATCAAATGTTCAGATACATTAACATTAAAAAAACTTGGAAGGATGATGTGTTCCTTCTGTGTGCTGTCATCTTAACATGTAGCTGTTATCTATGCAGAAGACCAAATCCTTTGGGATTTTAGGGTCTTTGAGACAGAATGGTTTATTGGAAGGAAGTAAGCTTCTTCCTCACAGCTCAAAGAAGTGAAGTTCCATTACTGCAGGTGACCTGTAACTGTGTAGGGAGAAGGTGCTTAGAGACAAAGTGTAGGAGGAAATCACTTGGCTGGAAGGTAGAGATTAATCAAGGAGTGAATTTGGAGAGTTTGAAAGATCATATACTTGCTTTCCCACAAGTGGAAAAGCATTTGTCTGATGTAAATTATTCTTTTGCTTCACAGGTACGTGTAAAGTGAATTTTCCTGACCCAAACAAGCTTCACTACTTTCAGCTAACTGTAATCCCAGGTAATTTTTTAAGCATGTTACTTTTGTTTCTCTGCGTGTCGGTGTTTAGGAAACGTAATTCCAAGAGTTTGCTCAAGAATCTGATAACTTTCTAGTCAGAGAAAGACTCTCTGTAATATAGTGATTATTTTCTAGAGGCAATGTAGAAACTGGGCTGGATTTTGTGAACTAGATTTCAATAAAAAGGCCATCAAAATTGAGGAGATTTAGGAAATATTCACGTCTTGTTTGCTCACTTTGAAAACTTTTTTTTTCCCTCTCAGCCAATTTCAAGCCACTTTGTTTTATTTGCTGAGGAAAATCTTGGACTACCTCTAGAGAAATTATTGTATTATAGCCCTGTTGCAGATGTGTATTTTTCTACTGATTGCTTGAATCTGCAGAGTTGAAAAGATAGATGACAGATGCAACACTGGAAAACTTCAAATCTGTGTGTGTCTGAAGATGTTTAACTGCAGGAGGAATTAAGGAGTCTCTTAGTCTTTGAATATTCAAATATGTGGAAATTAGATCTTTTATTACTAATACAACTTAAATATACTGTGAAGCTTCTGCTGGCATGCTGTGGCATGCTGTTCAATGAAAACAAAACCTTAGGACTAAATTTACAGATTTTACAATTTCCACATAAGTTTCATAATAGCCATCTGAAAATACAGAGTTTGCTCACATGGCTGTCCATTTTAGAGTAGAAAGTTGTGTTTGTGTTTAGTGGATGAATTTGCATGGAAGATTATTTAAACTTCACATGCACTTCTTACTTTTGCTGTGTGTTTCATTTGAGACTGTGCAACTATTCAGATGTGAACCTTGGTGTGTTCAGTACATTGGGTTGAGTTAGATGTGCTGGGATCAGTATCTCTCTGATGACTAATTCTTGTAGATGCATGATTTCTGTACGTGCTTATTGACAACAGGATTTTGGATGCAGTCTTCTTACCTGTAAAAATAATGGTTTATACTTAACAGGGCAATAGGAATTTTTCTGATAATCTAATATCTTGAAGTCAAATGGGCACTAGATGTCAGTGTTGCTACTTATTAGCCAAAATCAACTTGCACTTCCTTGGCAGGTGAAACCTTGGGTGGTGTTTGTTAGCGTGTCCATTCGTTTGACTCCTTTTTGTGCTGGAAAAATGAGTAAGACTGCCCTAGTCGGTGTAATAAAAGATAAATGCACATGCTATTATAGGACTCTCAACCTCTCACTCTGTGTAGGAGATATATTCATGTTTACTTGGTGAATGTTTGATTGAGTCAAATGCCCTTCAGTTTATATGATAGTGCTTTATTACATTTTGGAAATGAGTTGACTTCACAAGATCACTGTGTGAGTTAGGGATGACTTGAATATGAAGCTATGATAGCTTCTTTGTACTAATTCTAAGGTGTCTGAATACTTAGTCTTTTTTGTTCTGTAACTGCTGTGCAGCTAGATATTGCAGTCAGAAGACAGTCGTTGAGTGCAGAGAATGATTTTTGTGCAAGCTTCATTGTTGAAGTGATCTTGGGGATGAGATTATCTTAATTAACATTTTGTTACTCTAAATATAGCTGCACAGCTGAAGTCTTTGCAGTAGCAGTCTGGCCGAAGTAAGCATCTATTTTCAGCAGTGCAGAATTCAGGTACAGAATCTTGTGATCAGCTAAAGCTTAGCACAGCTCTCTAAAGGCAGGATGTAGCACATACCAAGAAAATCTTTGTAGCTTTCTGATTCCTTTTGTTATTTTTCTTTAGTGTATGCTAAATCTAACTTTTCTCGGGGATAGCAGAAAGGCAGCTAAGTGGCTGTACAGAGTTTTTATGGCTCAGATGGGCCAAAATGTTTGATTGAAGCAACTATTTTTGCAGTCTAAACAATGTTGCATGAATCTTCACAGTCTGGAGGAAGAACGTTTTCCTCCTCCTAACTGGAACTGTCTTTTGTTTTGAGGAACTGAGTTACTTCTAGTAATCCTGCTCATACATCTGGCTCTTAAGGGAGTGCTTTACAAATATCTCTGCAGCTTTCCAATTGTGGAACAAGAGCTGGGCTCAGTGCAGCTACAGTGCCAGGGAATATCTAACGCTGCCTTGCAGTTCTGTCAGGGCGTACATAGTGAGTGTGTGAGCTGGGGCTGGTAGTCTGCACAGCAAAGAGGTTCTTGCTGGCTCATTTGGGGTTCTCAGTTTGCTTGCATCCTTCTATGACAGAACTGTTAAAAGGGTGCTAATTATATTAATATTTTATGTTTAAGTTCTGTTATATTATTAATGTTAGAGCTTGAATTCTGTAACCACATTTTATAAGGAATCTTACATCAAGACAGTTTCTGAAAGTAGCGGGCTGTCAGGGTAATGTGAAGGTACTGACAGAAGGTGGTGTGGTGTTTTTGTTTGTTTTTTTTTTTACACTAGAAATGCACGTTGAAGTCTGCTCTAGTTTATGTATGGACAAAGTGTTCTCGGGTGCTTTGTTTTATGTAGTCATTTTGAATGTGGCTGGTCTGAAAAGGACAGTGAAAGAAGCTGCTTTAGGTTCTCACAAAAGGTTAATTTGTATAAGAAAAAAAACTTTGCTGTTAAACAAATACTTTCACTTGCCTTCCTCTCCACTTCTCACAATAAACTTTCTTAGTAAGTATTTAATGTCACAGTTATTCTGGGGACTGAGTTTTAAATGAAAAGGAATTTGTAGAAAATCTTTGAGGTTGAATGCTCATTTCACAAAAATTTCTTGTGCTCAGGAAATTGATCCCTTTATGTTAGAGCTTTCTGCCCAGCACTGTGAGTAGATATATAGTAGCACATGTGAGAAAATAGATAAAACTTAGATTTTTACTGCCACAGTGGACAAAACTGTGTGTTCCCGAGGCGGATACTGCTGGCTTTCACTGCTGTCTAAAACTTCTTTTTCCTTTTGCTCTCTGAAATTATTGTTCTGTCGTTGAAAAATGCCCTTATGCCACCACTTGCCTCTGTTCTTATTTTTGTGCCAGTACCTTATTGGATCAAAAGCTAGGAAAAATAAGGAGATAAGAGCTTATGATGCGGGCAAAGTCCTGCCTGCTGCACTGATATTTGGAGCACAAAATTGGAAGCTGAGACTGAAACGTGGTAATGACCTGGAAAAAAAAATTTAGTTTAGGTAGCTTGCACATGAAGAAAACCAGACAAATATGTAGAGTTAATGCAATTTTTCTGTAGTTCCCAGATAGTTGGGGTAGTTTGGGGTTAGTGTGATTAAAAAGTCCTGTTCTTCAGTGAATTAATAGAGAGTCTGTTTTGCATGCTATAAAATGAAAAATGTTGGTAAGCATGGCTGAGCATTTTAACGCTGCTGATTCANAGTTTATATGATAGTGCTTTATTACATTTTGGAAATGAGTTGACTTCACAAGATCACTGTGTGAGTTAGGGATGACTTGAATATGAAGCTATGATAGCTTCTTTGTACTAATTCTAAGGTGTCTGAATACTTAGTCTTTTTTGTTCTGTAACTGCTGTGCAGCTAGATATTGCAGTCAGAAGACAGTCGTTGAGTGCAGAGAATGATTTTTGTGCAAGCTTCATTGTTGAAGTGATCTTGGGGATGAGATTATCTTAATTAACATTTTGTTACTCTAAATATAGCTGCACAGCTGAAGTCTTTGCAGTAGCAGTCTGGCCGAAGTAAGCATCTATTTTCAGCAGTGCAGAATTCAGGTACAGAATCTTGTGATCAGCTAAAGCTTAGCACAGCTCTCTAAAGGCAGGATGTAGCACATACCAAGAAAATCTTTGTAGCTTTCTGATTCCTTTTGTTATTTTTCTTTAGTGTATGCTAAATCTAACTTTTCTCGGGGATAGCAGAAAGGCAGCTAAGTGGCTGTACAGAGTTTTTATGGCTCAGATGGGCCAAAATGTTTGATTGAAGCAACTATTTTTGCAGTCTAAACAATGTTGCATGAATCTTCACAGTCTGGAGGAAGAACGTTTTCCTCCTCCTAACTGGAACTGTCTTTTGTTTTGAGGAACTGAGTTACTTCTAGTAATCCTGCTCATACATCTGGCTCTTAAGGGAGTGCTTTACAAATATCTCTGCAGCTTTCCAATTGTGGAACAAGAGCTGGGCTCAGTGCAGCTACAGTGCCAGGGAATATCTAACGCTGCCTTGCAGTTCTGTCAGGGCGTACATAGTGAGTGTGTGAGCTGGGGCTGGTAGTCTGCACAGCAAAGAGGTTCTTGCTGGCTCATTTGGGGTTCTCAGTTTGCTTGCATCCTTCTATGACAGAACTGTTAAAAGGGTGCTAATTATATTAATATTTTATGTTTAAGTTCTGTTATATTATTAATGTTAGAGCTTGAATTCTGTAACCACATTTTATAAGGAATCTTACATCAAGACAGTTTCTGAAAGTAGCGGGCTGTCAGGGTAATGTGAAGGTACTGACAGAAGGTGGTGTGGTGTTTTTGTTTGTTTTTTTNACATCCTTTATGGCCTGTCCTAATTATCTCACAGTTTCTTTTAAAGCAATAAAATAACTTGATTTATTTTCACAGCACTTCTAGCCATCAAAACACCTTAGAAATGCAGACTAAGATTAGAGTCAGGTTGTTGATAATGAAACTTGAGACTGGAGTGGGAGGGATGCTTGCTCTGTTCAAACAGTTTGAAGACATAAATTTAAGCAGTAGGAGGAAAACTGGAGCTCAGACATATTCCCTTTCTGCAAAAGTCTCGTCAGTGGCCAACTTCCTAAGTTATGTGCTAAAGCTATTTTGATTGTTTTATTTATAGCACTTTCCTTACCATTAACTTTGCCAGAATTTCAGTTTTTCCCACCACTGTTACACGCCTGAAAAAATAGAGGGTCTTGTCCCAGTCTGTATGGGTGTTGTGGAACACAGGCAAGGAAACCACCTAATGGAAGAACCTATTTACTTGCTTGAGATACTAAAAGATGACTTCATTGTGAAGGTTTCTCTCGTTAATGCATTGCGAGATTCTGTCTGGGTAGTGAGGCTCTCCAGAGCCATGAATTTTTAATATACATTTGAGTGATTGATAATAAGCAGCATGCATTATTGTTGTTTAGTTAAAAGGTTTACAAACCTACAGGGAGAATTGTAAAAAACGAGATTTGCGTTACTCCTGGTAAGTATGTCCTTGCTTATTTTATAACAGAACCAGGAGGGTACCTAATGCACTTTTTGGTTAGTGCTAGCATGGACTGATGCTAGGTAAACCCAAAACATAAAATGAGAAGTTGTAATGCAAGGCAGTGATGAATATTGATTTGTCTTTGGGGGAGACTCAATTGTGTAAATATGTGGAAGTGTCCTGCAGTGTGAGGTGTGACGTCTAAAGTGCTCTAAGTCTTCCAGAAATTTCTCAGCCTTACATGGAACAGAGAAAAGCAAATAAAAGAAAACTGAAGTAATACATAAGGCATTTCTTGCAGCCTGTGGAGGTGTTAATAGGTGGTTAAAAGTGCTTGAGCTAATCTGAAACATTTTTGCAGACTGTCTTTCACCATCTGGTCCTGCTACTTGTCTTCTGCTGGCACTGGTGATAATTTAACCCCTCTGCACACCAGTTTGTCTTGATAATCCTGCAGGAAACTCTGCGTGCTTTTTGCTGCGATGGTTTTATTAGCGAGCAAAGGCTTGCAGCTTCAGCTGAGCTCATCTTGTCCGATTTCATTCTGCACGTGGGCATGGGGAGTTTCTGCCGTGGCTGGGTGGAAGTGGAGCTGAGCTAGATCTACATGGCGAGGAAGAGCAGAGAAAGTGAACTGTTCAGCCTTTCTACCCCTGCCCTGTGGATCTCTTGAGCAATGTCAGAGGGATCTTGCTGTCTGTGCTTGGGGTTGAGGGCCTATCGTGATGTTCCTGCATGCTGCAGAGGTTGTGGGCCTGGTGTTTCCAGCATGCATAGAGACGTGGAGCGTGGCTTTTCCTCCTGTTGCTTGACTGGCAGAACTATGACAGTTTTTTGGCAAGCTCTCCCCAGGAGCTGTTCTCAAATTTGTCTTTTGGAGAATTGTATTAGAGTGAGGATTCATTAAATCTGAGGATTTTCTTTGACATAAGGCGCATGTAGATACATCCATCAACAGGCATGTATTTCGCGTTAACAGGGGTGGAATATGAAGAGCTGCTGCGCAGTTGGCTGTGAGTCCGCAAAATCAAGGAACTATTGAATTTCATCCAGGGAAAATAACTTTCTGTACTGGACTTCCTGAGCAACCTTAATAGTGGTGTTTCTCCTTTACCTTGTTGTACTGACAGCAGGCTTGTGTCCACACAAACACATGTGGGCCTTTCCTGGGATTGCTTGTATTGGGAAGTGATGGCTTGATAAGTGCTGGTAAGGCAGAGGGTGGTGGAGAGGCCCATGGAAGGCTTTGAGTTACGTGGTTTGTGCTACAACAACCCTGCATGCCTTTATGGTGTTGCTTGTTTTGTTTTAGTACGATCACTGAAAGACTTCTGTGACTGATTCTGATGAGCATGGGTTTTATGATGAATGCTATCATATGTGGAAATCTTGAGGGTTAATGAGTCTCGGTTAAAAAGCTGTTATAAATTGCTAGATGGTAGATAAAGTGTGGTTAGCTGTGTCCATTGGGTAGCTTGGTGGTGCTTGAGCTGTTTGAACTTGCAGGGGGATATTGGACTATTTTCCTAATCGTTCCTTCCTGGAACAGTCAGTGTCTTGCTTTGAGTGTTTTGTACATTTGACAGGGAGTGGCTTCACCAGAAGGATATGGGTGTAACTCACCTTTTACATCTCATTCTTCAGAAATTACTTGTTTTTATCTCGGTATATTTGAAAACAAAAGAGAAATGCTTTTATCTTGTTTTTTCCATGAAAGTTGGTGCATGTGCATTTATTTTCTGGTAGAGCATAGTGTGCCTGAGAAGGCTGCTTAATAAATCAAACACATTTCAAAATTGAATTGGAGTGGAAATGGAGAATGTATTTGAAAAGCGTATGTTTTGCACAGGTTATTAAAGTGAGATTTGCAATGGCTAAGGCTTGCAGCTTTGTGCTGCACAGGTCAGTATGGAGGCAGCTGTAAACATTACTGTGTGGGGTAGGGAATACCAGCCCAGTTCTGTTTTCATACTCTGTGCTTATGCTGCTCTTCAGTCCAAAATTTTTGATGCTCTTTGTGTGCTTAACCTGTCAGTGGTCTACACAGAGGCTCCTGGGAGAAGCAGGACCATGATACGCTTCCCAGCAACTCTTTTGCTGTTCTGCAGGCACAGGTCTTTTGAAGTGGCATGCTGGGCGTAGTGTGCAGTTGAATCTCATCTTTGGCAGCATCAGCTTTTACTGGCTCACTTCCCTCTATAGCTGAGGGTTTGTGTTATTTAACAGGGTGATGCCCTCTTCTTTTCAGTAAGTAAGCTGATAAGATATTGTAAAGAGCAGGAGGATGCGAGCTGGCTGCTCTCCTGTGATTATGGCAATTACAGTGTGGAAGCTACAGAGTTGTGCTGACAGCGATGAGATTGGAGCATGGAGTGAAACCTGAGCAAGTGGATGTGGTGCAGTGGCTGGTAGGAGAAAATAGAAGGTCATGCTAGTTCTGTGTAGGGTCTGGGAAGGCAGCAGGTCCATAACACACCATCCTGAGAAAATGTTGATGATTTACAGTAGAGGGGCTAGAACTTTTTTCTGTTTTGGAACAAGCAAGATAATAAGAAAACTCTTTTAAATATTTCTGTAAACTATGGATTGCTTCATAGAACTTTTCCTTTGCAACGCTGGTTTTAAAAATAATATAAAAAGGCCACTGTCTTACAGTAATAACTAGCCTTACTGATGCTCAAGCCTTCATGGTGCTGTGTGATACAGAGCTGGAGTACTCAAGGTAGTTTGAGGCTGAGCATTCTTCAGGAGTCCCAGACCCCCAGTGTGGGCTGGGTACCTGTCTGTTTCACTTTATTAATGAAAAACTCAATAATGGCAATGCCAGACAGACACATGTCAGATCACTTGCAAGCAGTTTGGCTTTCAATTACAAGACATCAAGAGTTGCAGGCTGACTGTTATCCTATTACATCATCTCTGGCTAAAGGCAACTACATATTTTCAGATTTTGTATTTTTAAATTTAACCATTGTAATAGTTCAGTTATTGAGTCTGAGGTTGACAGAGAGGCAGGCAGATTTTTCCTAACTGATGTATCATCCTAAAATAATTACAGTAAAAGAGCTAAATTGCTCTTTTATTGCAGTACACTCTGAAGGATACTCTTGCACACAGTTGTTCATACTCATCACAATATGCGATTGCTAGCACGAGTCTGGGAAGATGTACTATATCCTGAAGCAGGATTTAGCATGCATTAGCAAGTAAAATATGTATCCAGCTCATTCCAAGGGTCAGTGTTGTGGTACTGCATGCCATAGGGACAATGTGTGGTAGAATTTTGTTCCTACAGATGTGAAAAATTCAATTAAAATCTCCTCCAGCTTGGTGTTGTCTGGAACTCTGATCAGGAAGTTTTTTTTTTTTTTCCAGGGTCACTCTGGGACTCTTGACTCTTCTGAATTAAATCAGTCTCTGCTGTAAATGCTTTGGTAGTGGGGGAAGACACTATGTTCACTCTCTCTTTGGATTAGGACACAGCTAGTGTCATGGAGTTAAGTATTTGGTGATAACTCTGTGCTGTTAATCTTTTAATGACAGGCAATTTGTATTTTATCTGTTGTTTTATCTTATTTAACTATTTTGTTGTTCTTTCTTTGCTAGATGAGGGCTATTACCAAGGAGGAAAGTTTCAGTTTGAAATTGATGTTCCTGATGCCTACAATATGGTGGTGAGTATTTGTCATTAATATCATAGTTGTCGCTTTAGGTTTTCTTTCCAGGTAGTAGGGCTTCAGAGGGAACTCGGTATTGAGATTAGGAAAGGATCTGCTTTCTGTCACTGAAGTATTGTGAGTTGTAGAAAAATCTTGTTTGCCTCGAATTTTTGGAGGTCATCTAAACTTCTGCACAAATCTGGGGCAGTGTTAAAGTAGAATTTGATAGCTCAAGGACTGGGCCGGTTGGCATTTCAAACAGCTTGTTTCTCTGTTTTTACCATTGCAGTCTAGTGTTTGCAACCAAACAGCCTTGAGGCTTTTATTGCCTCAATAATATTATTCCTTAAAGAAAAAATAAGTATTTGCAGCTGTCTGGTGGAGGCTGATCAGAAGTGCAGATGAGTCAGACTTGGGAGTTTCCCTCCTGGCTGAGGTTCCAGTCTCATCTATTCTCTCCTGTTAATTATTCTTGAGGCCTGCACTTAGTGATTATTCTAATAAAAAAAAAAGTGTATCTACAAGAGAAAGAATCAAATAGGTGAACAGTAAGGAAAAGTTTGGGGTTTTCTTGTTTCTCTGGGACCTTCAAACTGGTGCTTATAGTTCTGATATTGGACTTTTGTGCTTAATCCCTTTTGAGAGCATGCAGTGGAGGACATGGAAAGCAGGTATGGTAACAAGTGGCCTCCTTTAGCACATTCTACAAGTTCTACTGGTTTTCTCCCAGGCTGTTTAGTTAAGTGTTGTTAAAAAATAACAGTTTAAATGGTTATTAAGCAAACAGCTTTCCAGAGGAACTACAAATAGTTATGATATCTTATTGTAATTAAATAGGAAGCTTCAGAAAACGTGGACTTCTCAGGCATGAGAAATGTTGGTATTTTGTTATTGTACTTTACTAAAATTGCAGAACCTTGTAAGGGAGGGAGGTGCAGTTACAAGAAAAATAATTTCAGACATTGTTTTGAGAGTTTAGCTGACAAAAGAACAAGATTGAAAAAAAGAAAACAATTGGGGTACATGTCTGGTTCTCAGGAGTTACACCTACCATTCTGTGTCCTGATAGTTTGATATGTAAGGAAACTGGACTTATTTGAGCAATACAGTTGCAATATTTGCATTTAGGTATATGAGTTTCAGGAAGAAGGAAGCCTCATTTTCTTGTAGTTTGGACAGTTTTGATAATTTTGCTTGCTTTTTACTTTTGTCCCCATCCTTCTGCTTTCTGTTATCTTGCTTCTGGTGGTGATAGTTCAGAGCTCTGCTTTGAGAGGCTGAAGAGTGTGTAGGGGAGGATACTAGAGAAATGTTTCCAGGAAGACCTTTGGCTCGTGTGTTCAGATGCAGCAAGCCTAAATTCAGTGTTGTGTATATGTAGTAGTATCAGTCACAGCATTGTTTATATACAAAGGTGGAGGTGCAGTGGTCTGGAATGTAATAGCTTGAGTTCCCTGACTGAGCTTGTAGAATAGTGCATCAACACTGCTAGTAGAGTAGAAAGGTTGTGTTTCTGAAATCGGAGGAGTTGGGTCTGCATTCCAGAAGATGGATTCATAAGTTTCCTAATACTCCTTTATTTATAGTCTTGTGGGACGTGCCCTGTATTTTATAAAAATGTCATGCTTGTGGAGGACTGCAACATTTCTGAAATAGATTAGAATTTTCCCCTTTTTTGATAGTGGTGCTCTCCTTTCATAGTAATATTGATCAAGGATTATCTGTTCAACCTGTTTTGGTTTAAAGTATTTAGGATTGTGTCTGTCTTTATTGATACCCTTCACTTAGTACCTGTAGGTGTTTTGGATGGTGTTGGCAGTTGCATGGTTTTGGTTGTAGTTTTTTTAAGTTCCCCTTAACCTCACCAAAGAATTTCATACTGTAATACAGGCCACAGTTACTAGCTCGTGGGTGGTTACACACACACTATAAATACAAAGGTGGTCCTTTAGGGTAGGCTACATCCTTGTTCTAACGTGAAGAAATTGTGCTATCATGTACTGGAGAAACATGGCCTTCAGTATAAGGGGGAAACCCTGTCCTGTCCTCTGCTGTCTAATCTTTTAGTCATCTTCAGTAAAAGCAGTTTAACCACTGTGGCAATGTTGGGCACAGGGGAACATCCATGATATATAATAGTTTAACTTCTTAAATGTTTGTGTTTGTATTCACCTAAATGCTCCTGCAGGGAAGATAGTTAACAGCAGAACTGAATGTTAATTTTGGTATTTTATTTTTTTTAATCCTCAATTGCTGTAATTAAAAAAATCTTCTGGTTTGTTATGGTTCCCTGCTCAGCACTGGCAGAAAATCTACAGCAAATGTTAATGAGATTTTTAAATTCTGAGCCCCTCTCATTCAATACAAAAGTTAAAAGTTTGCCTTTGTGCAATCTAGAAAAAAATGCAGTAGGTTGAATGTTGGATTATGGTCAGGTTATTAATGAAAATGTATATGTTCACAAATGTTGAGATAATTATGCTGAGGCCATGGTTTGTTTTTTGCCAGGCAGAATAAGACAGAAACAAGTGATGGCAGTGTTTTTGATAGAGCTATTCAGTCCTGCTGGTGTTCTTTCAGCCTATAAGCAAGGTTGGGATATCGCACATCTGCATCAAACTCCGTGCAGTAGTGCTGAACGTGTTTGTATTGGGAGTAAAAGTACCAGACAGGACTGGCAAGTCATTATAGCCCTGCTTCAGAGCCTGCATCTACTTTCTAGCTAATCTTTCAGCCTGCAGAAAAAAAAAACATCTGTTTTCAAAGCTACAAAATGCGTAGTTTCTAGTATAATTTCTGTAGCATGCTGTTGCCAAAATCCTGTGTGTTTGTTGCTCTTCTGGGGAATTCTTATTTTTTTTTGCCCTTCATTCCTCATAAGCAAGCATTCAGCCTCTGCACTGGGGAAAGAAGTGGATGTGTAGAACAGTGGTGGAGGGGAAGAGTATAAGAATATATAATTAAAGAGGAAAAACTTGGAAGATTTTGTGTTGTAAACTGCAGCCATGATGTACTATCCTGCCCGGGGGGGTAAAGGTTGGAGGCTGATTTGGAAAGCAGTGGATCTTTGAATACAGGGAAGTAATATATCCTTGTGCTTTAGATGTGACTGACTAGTATGATGTACACCAACTTTTGGTACCTAGGCTATAAACTTCCTTAGTGTGAAGATTCAAGAGCCTAAAATGTGGGAGGGATGCTTTGCAGCATGGGTGCTTTGGAGCAAGGACTTCTGTGAAGTGCTGCCTCTTGCTTGTGAACAGAGCACATGGCTGGTTAGGGTTTAATCAGACTCCTGTACCATTGAGCTGCTGTACTGAATATTGGAAATATTTGTTGTGATTATCTGTAAGGCACTAAAATATTATAAGAGTTCTTCCACTGTATCCATAATTAACTGAACCTATTTAAGCAGTTGGAGAGGTGGATAATTTTAGAAGCATCTCGGCTTGAGAGCTGGAAAGGGTTCCTGTTTTTAATCAGCTATTGGAGGCACAAGGATGGTTCCGATAGATTTGTGCTACAGTGCTAATAGTAATTTGCATCACCCCACTCCTGCAGGCTGATGGGCTGCATTTCACTCTGTGCTTTCCAGAAAGGCTGAAGAAGGGTAAGAAAGCTCACCATACACTTTTCCTACAGCAGCATGTTTCCCAAAGGGGGAACTCATCCAAGTGTTGCAGTTGTGCTTTGTTGTGTTGACTAGTCCAATTATTATGTTTTCATTGCTGCTGATTTAATACTTCATTTGAGCAACTATTGGTGTTGATTGTGCTGAACCAAGGAATAATCGAATGAAATGGATCTGAGGGTATCTGTGGTCCGTAAGCAATCTTTCTGGAACAGGCTGCCCAGAGAGGTTGTGGAGTCTCCTTCTCTGGAGACATTCAAAGCCCGCCTGGATGCGTTCCTGTGCGATCTGATCTAGGTGTTCCTGCTCCGGCAGGGGGATTGGACTAGATGATCTTTCGAGGTCCCTTCCAATCCCTAACATTCTGTGATTCTTCCTACACTGTTCTGCCAAGGCAACACCCAAGAAGTCGCATGCCTCTGTCTTTTTAAGTTGGTTTGGTTAGTACGCCAGTGAGCACTTGACTGCTCTCAGCTTTATGTTTTTAATACTTACTCTGTCTCCAGTGTTCTCAGTGAAGTGTCTTTCTGCCTGATTAGGGCAGACTCAGGACCTTTATTTTTTTCTTTTTCAGTGTGAGGGTGAAACTACTACAAAGAACTCAACATTAAAAGTTATTGCTCACTCTTTAAACTCTCATGTTGGAAGTGGGGTTAAAATAGGGATCTCTTTGTCCTTTTTCTGTGGCCTCCAAGCAAACAGTCAGGTGTTGGTTCCTGCAGCCCTCTTGAAGGAAGTAGAGTTGGTCACACTCCAAAGGATGCAAGCATAGGTGCATGGTGCTGAATGCGAAGGCCTCTGCTTTCCAGGAACAGTTGGAATAAAAAACATCCTGAAGGGAGGAGTTCATCCTATACATGCCCAAAAAAGCCTTTCAAAAGGAATTTGTGCACCTTGGATCTATTCCTTCTGTAAGCATCTGATTCAGGCAGGTTGCTTTTTGGAGCCTTGGGAAAACTTGGCTTTGCACCTGCAGAATCCTCTGCTCAGATCTGATATCTTTCAAGCCAAGATTTTCTTGATGATATTTTTTTAGGGGCATGCCATAGATGGAACCAGTAGGCTTGAGCTTTTAATGTTTTCTGGACTCAATGTAGTTCTTCCCATAAGTACTGTCCATGTTCTGAGTACCAAAAGAAAAGAAAAAGAAATCACCTTGAGGTGCCTTTTTCCCCCTAAAGTTGGAGCACATCTGTGCAGAAAGATATTATGGTGAGAAAAGCAGGGGTATTGATATTTACCTTTAAAGTTGTTCTTTAAAAGTTTGTGTTCTGAGTTGCTTTTAAAAAAATCTTTTTTTCCTCAATTATTATGTGTAAATATAACTGCTAAAGAACTAAAAGAAATGTCAGTCCCTACTAGTATATGAGGACTCTCTTCTGTCCCAGGCCGGGACTGTGCACTGTACCTGCTCCACAGTTCAAAACACTTCATATTTCATCATTCTTGGGAAGAAAAGTGACTGCTCTCTGCTTGCATATCCATATGTGCGTGGAACTGTCCTCGCTGTTTTTCATACTTTCCCAATGTCCTGTTCTTGATGACCTTAGCAGGTGTGCAGAGTGAAGGGAAGGTTTCTCAAACAACAGAAAATATTATTTACCAGGTAGCCTGTGGGCTGTTTTCTTTGGTGATGGGATATTGTGTCAAAGCATTTGGTACTGATGCAGATGTTGCAGAGGGGTCATGAGGAGAAAACTGGATCAGAGTTAATTAATTCTCTAGTGACTCCTCAAACTGTTGTGCTATTAGGAATATTAAAATCTGTTGGTAAACCTGTCACTTGGCATTTTAAAGCATTATTTTTGTTAGGAAATAGGCTGCACGTTCATGAGGTTTTATGTACAGCAAATAAACTTGTTAATGTTTGTGCTTACAAAACCTACTGGGAATGTCACTGTCCATACGAACATCAGAGGAAGATGTGAAACAGCAAGCAAAACATCTAATGGCATACACGGCAAATGCCTTTAGCACCAAGTGCTGCTGCCTGGCCTCTGTCTCTGCAGCATCTGTTTCCCGAGCACCACTTGTTTGGTTGACCAGCTGCCCAGAAATAGAGGTCAGTGAGAGATGGGAGCAAATGCTTAAAAAAAATACATAAAAATCCAGTGACTAAGGGATTAATTGATTGCAGTATCTGAGGTGAAGAAAGAGTTTGAGCAATGAAATAAATGGATTTTTGTAAGCTTTGTTGTGCAAAGTGTCATGTGTATGATCTGGAGATGGTTGGAGGTATTCAAGTGAAACATCATCTCAAGGAAATCTTGTGTGGATTTGTTGGTCTAAGGAAGACTCAGAGATGACTTAGAACATGCTCAAAGGAGAAGTTTTGTCTGAAGATAAAATTTATGTTAGTGCTGCAATTGTCCTATCCATCTGACAGAGGGAGAAGGAAAAAAAATCTGTCTTACTGTCAGAAGTAGGTTTTTCTAATTTTTAGCAATGAAAAACACTTTGAAAGGGTAAAAATTCTTTTGTTTCCATCGTGCAAAAAATGAGACATCACTCTGACTGTGAGGATTTGGGGTATATTTTTTAAAAAAGTTTTAGTTTGTATAAAGCTTGCTTTTTTTCCTACTCATCAGTCCATTCCCTGTTTGAATGTGCATGTGGCAGAAATTTACTCTTTTATCTCGATCTACTGGCATGGAATAAGTATTGCTGCTTTCCCTTTCTTGAGAACTAGACATAATCTTTCAAAACAATGTGAGGGTGAAGCTAATGAAAAGCTGTGCTGTTAGAAAACTCAGAGGAACATTTGTTTTGAAGGTAAAGAGTTTGAGAGAGTTTTCTGCATGCCACTTGATTTTCAATAAAGCTGTGATCCAGCACCGGGGCAGTTAGTGTCTCTTGAGTTCTTGGACAAACACGAAATAAGACTGAAGAAAAGTCAACATCTACATTATAAATTGCAGATATGTTGTGGTGATAGGTGTTTCTTCCTTTAGAATGGGACAGGTATGTGATGGGTAGTTCAGTACCATGCATATTTTCTCATCTCTTCTCCAAGGAGTCTTAGTTAAAAATTTGTTTAACTAAAAAGATAATAGGGAAGTGGAAAACAAAGCAAAGGAACAAAACACATCATACCACTGTGCAAATACAGCTATTTGAGCTATTTTGTCTCTTGACTCAAGACTTCTTGGGAAACAGTGGGGGAAAATAGCACCACGTCTATAATATGTGATGTAATTGAAGTTATGGAGGGTATTGGTTTGTGCTGATGCATTCCAGTGCACTTGCTGTAGGACATCATCTGCTTGACTGAAAGCTGCAAATTGTATTTGGGAGGGCGTGGATGGAACAACGTGCTGTTGCTAAGCTACTAGAATTTTTATGACCTGCTCTTTATTTGCTTCACAAAATTGATCAAATATTTTAATAATCTGTATCACAGAATCACAGAATGTTAGGGATTGGAAGGGACCTCGAAAGATCATCTAGTCCAATCCCCCTGCCGGAGCAGGAACACCTAGATCAGATCACACAGGAACGCATCCAGGCGGGCTTTGAATGTCTCCAGAGAAGGAGACTCCACAACCTCTCTGGGCAGCCTGTTCCAGTGCTCTGTCACCCTCACTGTAAAGAAGTTTTTTCTCATGT
>VZTO01020679.1:60752-88517 GCA_013400615.1 Syrrhaptes paradoxus
CAGTCATCTGCTGTAATTTAAAAATGAGTTAATACATGTCATCTTGAAAGTTGATAAAGCCTAGTAGTTTAAGAGTATTTCACTTTAACCCTGTCTTTTCAGAAGTAGAAGCTGCTGGTGGTTATGAATTTTTACGCTTTTCTACTTTGCTGTATGAGTTTTCAGTTTTAGATTGCTTCTTAACAGAGGGAGATGTGATTGTCAAATTATGCTTCAAGGAGTTTTCCAGGCTCTTTCTTTCTTATTCAGGTTATTATTTTTGCTTTCACAAATGAGAGCTCATTTCTTCATCTGATTTCTCAATTGTGCTCTGGTCTGCAATATTTTTGCTTCTCATAACTGCTGATGTTTTGACCTGAAAGGTGCAGGAATGCCTAACCAACTGGATACATCACAATTATTTCAACTTGCAAACAGGTCAACAGCTTCACTGGACTTAATATGTAGCATAATGTGCAGGTCATAAAATTCCTATTCAGTATTTGTGGATGTAGGAAAGTCTGTCTCTTAATTGTTCATATTAATATGTATTTATATTAAAATTCAGGAACATGTATTATAGTTTATAAGAACTTTTTTCTCCTGTAAGCAACCTCTTGCTCAGAGTCATCTTCATCATGATTCCCATTCAGGGATGCATGGTGTTGATTTTATCTGTACAGCCTTAAAATGTTCTGTGGGCAGTCTGTCTCACCTCCTGGAAGAGGACTGTAAGACCCTGCTGCTAGACTGTCCTGTGCTGTGTCACCAGAGGGTCAAGATGTGTCTGCGCGTATTACGGCTGTTGCAGAACATTCCTGAGCAGACAGACCGAAACAATTACATTTTCCTGTCGCTGCCTCTAAGAAGCTGAAGTCTTTTCACAGAAGAGAGGATGGCAATCCTCTTTCTTGCTAATAAGTTATCCCAAGAAAAATACCCTTTTTTGGATGGAATTTTGCCAGATGTGGTGAGAGATGGGTCATTCTGCAAGCCTGTCTGTTCAACAAAGATGAACATGTTCTAAACTGGAACACGTGTCTGTGTGCTCAGGGGAAAATAAAGGTTCAGTGTTGAGAATGTTGCAAGGATTTCTGTCACACTTACTTCGCTTGATGAAAAAAATTCATAGTTTTTTGACAGAGGTTGAGCTCAGATCAGGAGATCTGTAAAGACACTATGTGGAAAGTAGTTCTAGGAAGACATGCTAATTCTTGTACTTTAAAATCCCAATACCTAGATATAGCGCGAGAGAGAGTTCTTATGTTGCAATTACTTCCTAAGTTCTTAATGTTTTCTGAGAAGGTTTCTGACAAAGGCTGTTTAACTAGAAGTTGCACTGTATAATATATGTGTGTCTTTTTTCCAGTTTATTGAGAGAACATTCAATTGATGGCACTGGCTGGGCTCCAACTAGAACATTAAAGGTACTATTTCCTTTTAGATACATATGTTGAACTAGGTAGCTCTTTTAAAATACTTTTATGGATTTAGAAAGAGATAAATAATGTGGTTTGCTCTAGAATGAACTGAGTTTTTTTATCTTTGAACAAATGGTGCTGGCAGTACTGAAACAGATACGGTGCTAGCTGGTTATAGAAATGCTTGCTAGTTTTGCCATAGCTGCACAAATTCTGCTTTGACTGATCAAAGGTTTTGTAGAATGGCATGACTGCCAGTGACCCTGAGAAGCCATGCTCGATAAGGGTGGTCTGCTTCTTTTTTTTTTTTTTTTCCCCAGGCAACAAATTCAAGAGCATGAGAGTAACAGTAATCCATAACCCTTCTAATTTCCATTGTATTGACATTCCTGATAAATCAATATTCTGTGTCCCCCCCCACAGCCGCCAGTTTCTTTTGAGTAGAGGAACTTGCAAAAGTGCAAGGCAAGTTGCATTTGTGAGAAGCACCATGTGGAACAGAATCAAGGTGTAATTTCTGCGCTTGTCTTGAATTCTGTTTCATGCGCAGTGTTGAAAGGAGGGGGGAGCAGTGCATCTACACTTTGTATAAAGCAGGGCACTCTTGACTGTTTTAGTCACTCCAGTAGGGAACTAACTGCCTCAAATGTCATTTTGCCCGAATCACTAAAATGTAAATGAAATCTGGGCCCTGTAATGCTGCTGGTAGCTATGCCACTGTGATTGCAGAATGACTTCAGAGGTTGATCCCACCACAGCTGGGCAATGTTAACAAATTCGTACTCATAGTTCCTGTATGAACTACTCTTAGGGAGATTGTCACAAAGGACATGCACAGCAACTACTCTTGACTTACTTGCTACAGAAAGTGGTTGGTTGTCCGTTTACTGTTAATGGCTTTGCTGCCAGAAAAGTCTTGCATAGCACTGAGCAATAATCTCCCTTTTGCTTTTACCAGGAACCCTGCCAGAATTGGTTCTTAAAGAATACTGACTACATTAAGCAGAAAAAGGGTACATGTCAGGTGTGTTTCTTTTCAAAAGGCAAATTGAAAATGAATCTCATCTAATACTTGAGTTCCTTTTTGTCACTATGAATGAGATCAGTGACTTTATTCATCTGTGAAATCTCTTTGTAAGCATTTGACTTCATGGAAAGTGAAGTAGAAACATTGTTTGTGGTGTTTTGTGGGTTTTCTTAAATGCCCTTTCCTTTTTTTTTTTTTTTTTTTACCAGCTAGTATGTATGATTTCGTTTTGTCCTTGTGTTTCTGTTTTCATGTTAGGTTAAATCAAGACCGTGGGTTATCAGCATAACTGGTGCTGTTCCTGTCCCTGTATTTTGTTTTCAGAGAAAGTTTTTTGGACTACAAGTTTTAAGCTTCAGTCATTTGAAAATTAGTACACTAGTATTGCATCTGGACAAGAATGTACATATATATTTTTAACTTCTTTCCTAGCTTTGGTCACAGTATCTTTCTTATAGAGATTAAAATACTGATACGTGTTAAGACTGTGGGCAGGAGTAACTGTTGACAACATTGTATTTAATTTCCTGTCCTCAGTGATGATTCAAGATTCGTATTGGTCTTCTCTTCCATTTTGTTCTTTCATCAGTTTGCTAATTGCGTATGATTACTTTCATAGATGAAACATCCTGGAATCTCAGCTACCAGGAGACTCAAATTACTGAGTATTATGAAGCATTTTAAAGTGTTTTTACCTTTAAGTTAAAGAGGGGGAAAAAAAAACCCTCCCCAACACTACACAAAACAAAACAGGAACTTTGTGAATGTTGAAATGAAAGATTGAGCAAGAGAAAATGAGATAGTAGCTTAACTTCAAAAAGAAAAGAAACAGTAAAATCCAGCNACTTTTTATAGCTTTAAAAAAAGCCCACCCCAAATTGCAGTTTTCTTTCCTTGCTTTTTTTTTGTCCAGACTCTCCATTTTAAATAAATGTGCAGTTTCAGGAAGCGTTCTTCCACTTGTCATGTTGTTGCTTCCTGTAATTTGAAATGTCATCACAAAAAATAAGTACCACATGTTGGTCCGGACTTCCAAGTTGTGCCTCTGTAGAAATGTTGTTGTTACAGGGTGCCTCTAGTACAAAAGGAGTTTAAAAAAGATGGATCAGGAATAGCCATTGGGGGTGTCCATAAGCTGTAAGCACTGCTCCCCAAACAGTGTTTTGTGTGAGATACAAATTGTAATTAGATGGTAGCTAGCGTCTGTAGTGAGTCTGTTCTTCGTCGAAGATGTTCTTTCTTTGTCCCAAGTGTGCTCTTTGGAAGGACTAATAAACATGGGAAAGGGGAGTCTCGGTCAGAGCCAGGGTTCTGACAGCCACTCTTATCAGGTGCTATTTCAGATCCTCAGCGGACTGTCACCTGTGAAGCTTCATGCATGCCTTTCGGTGTGTTTTGAAGCTTGATTAATGTCCAAGTGCTTAGATTCCAGGCTACACATGCTTCTGAGATGGAAAATATGGGATTGTGCTAGTTTATTGACAGTATGGCCACACAGCCAACTTGTTTGTCAGTGTGCATTAATAATTGTGGTAGGTATGTGGAAACTACAGACCACAGAATTACATGAAACAGTGAGTGACCAGTAGCAAATGAGAGCTATGAGATGTGACCTAAGTTACTTTTATCTCTTAACAAGCCACCTGCACCCACAAACCTTTGTCTCCAACATTTGGACACCGTGGTTTGGAGAACCTGCCCATCTCCACAGGTGGAATACTGTGTGAATTTGCACAGTAGCACTATGGATAGTATCTGGTCTTGGCCAGTGATGGACTTGAAAGTTAATCTTTCATATTCCACTCATCAATAATATGATGTCAGCCTGGTTTTCTGGAGGAATAGTACCCAAATTTGTCCAATAAAGCACTCTGAAACACTGCACAAATACTTGAGAATGGAGACGTATGGTATTTCTGTGACAGAAATTGGCAGGTGTCACTAATGCAGTCATTCTGAGTGCATTAGTAAACCACTCAAATAGATAGTACAAAACGTCAAAAGCCACATGCACAAAACAGCTCTGCTGCATGCTACTGTGTGCATTCATGTTACATGCCTAATCTTTTAGAAGGCTTAAGCTTCAGAAGCTTTAGGTTGTCTCATCGTCTGTATCCTTGCGGTGGCAGCAGAGGTCTTGCAGGAAAGATCTCTCAAAACAAACTGCTGTCACCTTTTTAATACTGTCTTTAGTATCAAATGGGTAGAAACTTGAAGAGGCATTTAAATTATGGCTTTTAACTTTCTGAAATAAAAAAAAATAACTTTTAAAGATTGTTCAGGATATTTTATGTGATAAACTGTGTTTTAACAGTGCAGAGAATTCTTAAGGGGGGGAAAAGCTAACTAAATTCTATTTGCTAGCGTTCTGTTGCACTCGGTGTCCTCTTGTCCGTGACTGAATTCTCTTTAAGCTACTAAGTGTTGAGCATTATCTTTTTTCCACTTTACTTCTTCCTGCTATTGAACATGTTTCCATGGACCACTGTGAACAGCAGCGTGTGTACTAGTGAAGGCACTAAAGAATGTGCTTTTTCTGACTTCCTGTACGATATACTTTTTAAATCGGGTTGTTAGGAAAGTTGAGCTTTAACCTACCAATGATCTGTTTCAGGGTTAATGTTTTAAAAGACTCTATATATACTTTTTAATCACTGTAGATGTGATTGTAACAGTTTTCTTTATCCATAGAAACACTCCTGAATCCTAAATTCTTAGATAATTTTTGGTGGCAGTTTGCTTATGGATTGTGTAAAAACTGATGCAGTGCTTTCTAATCAATCTTTGTGTAATCATTCACTTCTTTTATAGATAGCTGTGAGTTAGCAACAGGAGCTTATATACATTTCAGTTTCTGTCCTGTTATGTTCTGCATAGTTTTATTGCATACTTCTTTCCTCTCCAAAACAGAGCATTTGTAAAGTGAAGGACTGCTGAAATTATTCTGGTCCTCTGCTCAGGCTGTCTGAACTAGCTATTCTGCTTCTATGTCTGTCTGATAGTCAAAGCTGAAGTTTTCCAAGCAGAAAGCATATTGGTGGTTTTAATTCCATTCTGTTTTCAGATTTTTATTTCACTGACAATACCAGCTTTTAAATACCTAGTATGAAATAATGCTGCTGTTGCTTTGATATCCTGCTTCTTCCCCTTCAATAATTCAAATTTCAAGCTCGGAAGTGCTTGAGTAGCTCCTGTTAGTCCTTAACATGCACTTCCTTGTACCTTATTTGCTGTGAGTATCATCTGCCTCGTTAAAATAGTCCTCCCTAGTATTCATCAGCTTTCTCTCCAGTGCTTGTTTTCACCTTGCTATAAAATTATCTTGGGTGATTGATTGAAAAAAAAAATAAAGGAATAAGTAGATCTCTGTATTGTGATTGCTTAATTAGTTCTAAAAGTCAAGCTGTTCCTTCTGCAATTACCTCTAATAAACTGCAGCTGGAAATTGGTCAGTGACTGATGTATGAACCATAAAAATAATCAGAGCACACTTGTGCAACTATGCCAACTGACTCTGGAGGACTGAGTGTAATAATGTTAAAGCCAGTATTTTAAAATGTATGATGCATGTTCTTAAGGAATATTTGGTCATTTTTTGTAACCCTTTTCTGATGGAACTACAGTTGGTTTCAGATAATGGAGAACTATTTGCTGTAGGATTTTCATGTTGTACATGCATTTCAGTTCTTCACTGAGATATTTTAAAGAGCTGGGTTTTGTCGTTGTTTCTCCTGAGAGCAGTAACACAACAGGATCAGGAATGGGAAACAAGATAACCTTAAACTATAGATACGCAGGCAACTTTTTGTACCCACCAACAGCAAAACTACTTTTTTTTAGGAATTCCATTCCCCCAACTTTACTAGGCTAAGAAATATATGTCTGTTATTACATAACTGAATCTAAAAGGTATTAAGACTCATGAGCAATTATTGCTAGCTGGAGTTTATCCATGAGAGGCTTGCTTATTTAATTAGCATTTAATACTAAATGGGAGAATATGCCCTATTTGTTGTGTTGGTTCTGCTGTTGTCTTCAGGCAGTAAAGTTACTTTATTTGAAATCATGCAAAAGTCAAACTGTTATCTCTTGGAGAAATAAATGAGAGTCTTAACTTAATTTTTCTTGTTACGTTTACCTCAACGTTTAGGCATAAACCTGAATACTTTTAAAAGAAGCTTCAGTATAAGCATGAAACTTTCAGTCATTGTCTTAATGAAAACAGGTGATCTGCTGTCAAAGTTATGTGTAATTAGTGTAGAGGAGTATTTTAAACAGACAATAACTGTCACAGTCTTCAGGATGAAGGGAAAAAATTAAATCTGTATATTCTGTGTCATTCTCATTAATTCTTTCTGCTGAGGCTGTTTTCCTCAGGAGGCATTATGGTAACATTGTTCTCCTATTGATTTATTCAAATCTCCTTTTGGAATGGGTCTTTGTACTGTATGTAGAAATGTCAAAGCATATGCTTGTAAAAGCTGCCTTCCTGGATGAAATATGTTTATCCTCCATATTTTCTTATTTTTTTTTAGAAGAAAATGAAAGGCTTCATAGCAGTGGCAAAGAGCATAAATGCTAGCTCTTACTGTGCAGGAGGAGAAATTACCAGGAAGTCAAGCAGAGCTTAGCAAGGAGATTCTTGATCTAATATGAATTTTACATCCAGCTCCTGGGATCTTCTTGGTCACAATCATAAAGGTTACAAAACTGAGCATGTTGTATGTGTGATCTCATGGGGGAGATGGACTCTCTCAGGGTGCCTGCCGCTTCCTGGTATAAACCAGTATAGAGCCTCTGAGTGTTGAGGAGAAAAACATCACCCAGTATGCTTACAATTATTCACTGCATACCAATTTAAAATACAACATTAAGCAGAAGATCACCTGGTTTTTTTGAGACAATGTACCTTCACAAGTCTTCTCTGGTATTATATAGACATTGAATCAGGTGGGTGTTTCATGCAATGTGTCCATGCCTCCTGCATTGTTGCCATGATAAGACTTTTTACATGACCTTATTTCTCCTTGTGCTGTTTCCAGGAGATATGGTGGTGCCTCTCACCTAGGCTGCTCCCCATCTGGAGCAGTGTTTGGCACAGTGGGAGGGAAGGAGAGGAGTGAACTTAATTCTATGTCTGCAGCAGCTGTTCCAGAAGCACACCCTGAATGAGCTCACACCCAGGCATGTGGCCGTTCTCCTGTCTGAGGAGCAAGATGTGCAGATTAACTTTCTGGGAGCCCTTACCTCCTCAGCTGTGCTGTGCTGGCTGTAGGTTTTGGGGGTGACCTTCTGGCTGAAACACTGTCCAGAGGAGGACTGCCTGCTCCCCTCTCAGTACTCCCTCTGGGGTCACAGCCAGTTTGTCCTCTGTATGCAGAGCTGCCTTCCTCCCTTGCCTGCAGGGTGCTTAGAGGTCCAACTCTGTGTGTTGACCTCATGGAAGCTCCCAGGATGATATAGCACAATGTCTCCTGCTGCCAACACCTTTACTCTTTCCCTCACTCAACACAGTGAGTAGCAAAATACAACGTAGGGTTGCAAGCAAAGAGCTTTAGGGAAAGGCCACCACAGCAGCAGGGAGCTGTACCTGCAGCTTAACAGAAACAAGTCAGTGCCAGTGTTTAGTCTTATGCTTTATTCCCTGAAGACTTAGTCTCTTTTTGCTGAAAGGTCGTGGTATAAGTACTGCAGGTCTTGATCAAAGGAATCTGTGGAAGAGAGAAAAGCAAGCCTGTTGGACATTGTGTCCCTGAAGGTATGGGCGCTGATGTGCTGCAAACTGCTTTATGTCACAAGTAAAGTAGACTCCCTCAAAACTCTACTCTGTTCTTGTCAGCACAGCAGGAGCAGAAGCACCTTCCACACAAACATCTGCCATGCTGCTGCTTCCCCCCGATCCCCCCCAAGAAAAAGAAAATCAGGGCCTAAGCTGCATGCTTTGTTGTATTTTCTGGGGTCCTGAAGGAGATATCAGCATTGCAGAAGACTGCTCTAGGCAAGCAGTGAAATACAAGTGGTAAACTACAGAAGAAACAGTAATTTAGCAGGAGGATAGGGAGTGGCAGCAGAAGGTAGAGGCGCAGGTAAGGAAGAGATTTTTGAACCAGGAAAAGAGGTAGGTGAGGAAGGATGGAAGAGTCACAACCGTTTGAGGGCTATTGGTTGTCAGAAAACATGAGAGGACACACAGTTTGTTTCTTTCCATAGCATAAAACATACTTCAGGGTGTTGTAGGAGCTCCCAGTGGTCTCAGAGCCTTCTTTTTGGTATGGAGGGTACTGTCCTCTTCGTTGGTCCAGGTCTCTTCATCCCTCCTTGGTGCTAGAGCCCATGTGGTGTGCATCGGCAGCTGGACATCTGTCCTGACTTTATCCAGAAGTTTATTTCACAGAATCACAGAATGTTTTGGGTTGGAAGGGACCTTGGAGATCATCCAGTTCCAGTCCCCCTGCCAAGGGCAGGGACACCTCCCACTAGCCCAGGTTGCCCAAAGCCTCATCCAGCCTGGCCTTGAACCCCTCCAGGGATGGGGCATCCACAACTGCTCTGACTCCAGGGACAGTGAACAGGTTCTGCTTCAAGATGCACTGCTGATCCGAAACGAATGTTGACTACTTCGTTGGCCCTGCTCACTGTGCAAGTGCAGTGCCTGGCCTGGGGCAGTTCTCACGAGGCCCGGGCCTGTCGACACCAGGGACTGGGGAGAGCCTGTGCATGTTCTGCAAAAACCAAGCAAGGGAGACAGTTGTGCCAGTCAAAGGAGTTTCTGAATGTGTTTGTTGATCTCAATTTAGATAAATGTGTGTAGCTGTTGCAAAAGGCACAGCTTTGCCACGAGGAGGTACCTTTCCATGGTTCAAGTCTCCCTCTGTAAAGGAAATCATCTAAAGAAAAGTGCAGTGCAAAAGATTTATGTTCTTCAGTACCTTTGTTCTCTAAAGTGCTTAAAATGTCCATTGTTACTGCTTTCATTTCTTTGCCTTCCATCTCCACCTCTAAAAATTGAATAAGCAGCAGGCAAAAAAACTTCAGACCCGGTTAAATTAAAAGCCACTTAATGCAATGTTTTATGTAGATCTGATGTTGTTCTATTTTTGTTAAAATAATCTTCAGGAAATTTTTCTGCAGGGATATATTGTGTTGTATTTTGATTTTACAAATTGTCTTTATCAGTATTGTAAGAAGTTATTTTTTCCCCCCCTTTATACATACCCAAACTGGTGAAAATACTTATACAAATCAATGTATTGTAATAACCTTTGCTTCATAAAAGATTTGCAAGAAATTTGGGTTTTTTTCTTTAATGGCTTCTGTAAAGCCTAATCTTTGCTTTAAATACAGTAGCTGTTATTACTAGCATGTTTTTAAAGAGTGATTCAGTAGAACAGTATAGTACATTAGTAAGTCTAATTAAACCATGCTTGTTTTTCCCCAAATTGTTGGTTTCTGAATATGCAATTTGTGTTAACTTTAATCAGTTGAGTAGACTGGTCTCTGGAGGGCGATTGCTTTTGTGTTTGTAATCACTGTAGTGCTGTTCATTCAGAAGCTATCACAGAATTCCCCTAGGAACAATTTATAAAAGATTATCCGCTTGCTCTGAAGTAACCTTGGGGACAAATGTCAAGGAGTCAGTAACAAAAGTAAGGGATTTTAGATGAGTGCTCCTGCATACTTGGCAATTCACAACTGTCTTGGTCTGGGAGAAGAACAGACTAGAATTGTTCCTGTTTTCTTCCCTCTAGTATATTTGGGTGCAGAAGAAATCGTTTTCCAGCCTTCCTCCTTTTTTTGTG
Organism: Syrrhaptes paradoxus; assembly: GCA_013400615.1. Lineage (NCBI taxonomy): Eukaryota > Metazoa > Chordata > Aves > Pterocliformes > Pteroclidae > Syrrhaptes > Syrrhaptes paradoxus. The sequence goes on from VZTO01020679.1 coordinate 70,979, forward strand.
TTTGCTAACTGGAGCAGTTCATGCCATTTAAATAACCCAAAGCCCTATAAGTAAGCTACTGTTGTTGTGTTTGAGTGGGAAGCATGAGCTGGGGTTCAGGCACATGAGAATTGAGGTAGCTTTTGTGGTTGATAAAAGGAAGCTGATGTTCTCTTCATCACCTTATTCCAGGTGGAAACAATGTTTTACCTGCTACAGGAATTTTGCAAGATACTGTAGCATTGTGATATGCAAGGTTAGAGAGAAACAGGACAGGGAGAGGAAGTGTTAAAGAGAACATTTTATTTGGGAGAAGACTAGAAGGGAAGCAGGTTTTTTTTAACCTGCTAAAGCCTGCCTACCATCTCTGTCATGAAAATATACTTATTTTTAACCTTTTGGGCCAGTGATAAGTTTTGTGCAGCCAGTTACGCTGTAGTGGTTGCAAACAGGTGGTTAGTCCACAAAGAGAAATCAGAGATGTTTGTGGAGGCAGAAAGAGAAGCCCAACAGAGCCTGGGGAAGGTGGGGCTAGGTGGGATGAAGGATGCTTGGTTTTCTAGGCTGCTGTGAAGAGAGAAAGAAGCTGGGCTTGTTTCCAAGACACTATGGAAGAAGGTGAATGGGAGTGGAAAGCCATCTTGAGCTGCTGTGTAGCAGACAGGAGAGCACAGAGCTGCACCGGGAGACAGCCATGAGGGGCCTGGCTTTCAGCATGCCAAGTTTTTGGGTGTAATTTTAAGCTGTTTTCCAAAATGTGATGTACAAAGCTTGGCACGTGTTTTATTGGAGTTTCTGCTTCAGTCTGATATAAAAAAAAACCTGCTTCAGACATCTGCTTGTATAAATGACTGTTCTCCTTTTATTGAACTGAATGGGTTAAATTGTATGTATAAAAATGGATTAGCAGCAATCTCTAAATTAATCAGTATATTAGATCAGAAATGTTCCTTGGATCTCTAAAGAAGTTTCTTTGCAAGTTCATTAGCTGATTTTGTCTGGCTTGTTCTCCGCTTAAATTAATGTATTAAATATACTTTGCCTGTTAAAAGGAAATCTTAATTTACAATTTATGTTTACAAAAGAATTGCTGTGTGGTTGTATTTCCAAATATCAGCAAGCATAGCTAAAGGCTTGTCTGTAACATGGTTTCAGTGGCATTGCTTTTGTGAGGTGGTGTGAGAACTGCTGCTTGGGTGACTAACTGAATTAGGACCTCCTGCAAATGCCATGCTTTGAGACTCTCTACCCTGGGAGAGGCTGTTTCAAAAGCTGTATTTAGTATTTTGGTTAGTTGCACTTGAACTTTAAACACTGCTTTAGTGGCAGTTTATTTTTCTCCTCATTTGGCATACTGTAAATACATATGGGGGCAGGGGCTTAACATAACTTTTCACTCAAATGCAACACACAAATACGAATGAAAAGGGGCAATTATAACAGGTTATTTATAACAGTGGTTGTTCTGACTTGCTTATGTTGACTTCCCTGTGCTTGAGCTCAAAATAGTGATAGTGCCAAGGAGCAGAGTGTGTTTCCTTCATTATCCCCTCTTCCACTATGTATTTTACTAGGTGCTGCTCTTTAGGTTGGGTATGATACTTGAATCTAATGAACTAACATACTAGAGGGAAATTAAAAATGCTTGCTTGCCAGAGGTGTGCAGTTGGCTCCCAAAGGCATCTGATCTTGTGGGTGACATCTGTGCTGATGCAAAGCCTCCGGGGGACAGGGAGAGGGCCTGCCTGGGCACAGCTGGAGCAGAAACCAGGTAAAGCGCTTTGGGGAATTCTGCAGCCTTTTCTGCAGGGTTCATCCTGAGCGGACTCTGCCGCTTTGTTACAGAAAGCACAAGAGGTCCTCGGTTTTGCTCTGAGGTTACCCTTCAGTAGTGTGTGTGCTTTTGTACCCTGCAACTTTGATGTTAAGTATGCAGAAGAAAGTAGACAAAAATAAACATTGTGAAGGAAAGCAGCCTTGTCAGGTATTCATCATGTGAACAGGCATTCTGTCTGATTCTCCTTCTGCATGTCAATTCTCTTATTGAAGTGGAGCAGCATAAAGCTGTGCATTATTAACATTTTAAGGTGACACCTGCCCTGCTCCTACGTGTCAAGATAACCTTTAAAAATGCTTGTACATAGGGTTGAATACTCTGAAAGCAAATAGTTAACCCAGAAGCTTAGTAAATTTTTGTAGCCAAGGATGATGCTTTATTAAATTACAGTTGAATTTGTTGAGCTGTTAAATCTGATGAGAACTGTTCTTTGGTGGCTTGCAAGTCCTTTTAGTTAGGCAGGAAAATATGAAGCAGGCATTGAGGCAAGTGCTTATCTGCATGCAGCAAGCAGCTCTGAAGAAGTCGATAATGCAAAGTGATAATTTTTGCAATGCAACAGTGTCAGGTTTTTCAGATATGAAATACTAGCTTCACTCTTGTTCATCTGTTCTATACCACTGCCCTTTCTCAATATACTAGATTTAAATCCAGGCTAGGCTCGAACTTGTTACAAAAAGTGTTGACCTGTGCTAGTAATTTAGCATTAGTTTTATGGAGCCACGCAAGGGTATAAAGTGAATTCATCAAATCATAAACCTTGAATAGGTGGAAATAGATCAGAAACAATATTAAGAATTTCACACAAGTTATTCAGTGATAATAGTAGTTTTATGCTTTTTGGTGTCTAGAATGGCTATAAAAATGTACAGCACTCTGAATACTCTCACTCTTGCAGAGGTTTTTGCTGGGTTTTTTGGTGCAGTTATTTTGGTAGAACTGTGCAAAGCCAGCCCAAATTAAATAATGAGTCAAGTGTCCAAAAGTCTTAAAATCGGGGTTCTACAAATGAGAATTTGTAATTTATGTGAACTTCAAAAGGAGATGTTTATGGAATTATGTGGGAAAATAATTTTATAGACTTTACATTTCTGTTTTTAGTTGCAACATTTACTTATGTAAGGTACAACTTGTAACTTGTGTTGGAGTAGAAGCCGTCTTGTCTGGAGGGACACTCTGCATGTGTCCAGGGGGGCTTCAGCACTGTTAAATGTAAAGAGAAGGTAAGCTCTTCAGGATTTCAGAATCAATGTGACTGAGTTGCTCTTGGGTTTGTTTTTAGCCATGATGGTAAGTGGTTGAACAGCTGTGAACACTTTGCAACTCTGTGAATGCCCTTTTGGTATTCAGACAGGATTTGGAAATGGATAGACCCCAGGGCGCTAGTGTGAGCTCCTTGTACCTCTTTAGGATGTCTTTTAACACTCTGTATTGTAATTTGGTATCATGTTCTCCAACTGCAGTCTACTGTCACATGGTGTAGATGAAAGATGACCCTTAAAAATTTAATTTATTTCTGCGTCAAGTGGAAGAAAGCAAATTGCCATGCTTTAGTAAGATCCTATTATCAAAGGTTGTGGGAAACACAGAGTGGGTTAAAGTCAGACGCTCTGCCCCCCTGAAGGACAATTCAGCTTTTGAGGCAAGGGCTCCTGACCTTTGGAGGAGAGTCAGAGCATCTGCAGGGGCAGGGTGGCTGGCTGGAGACAGAGGTGCTCTCAGCCATCCCTAGTTACCCACCCTGGATCAGTCAGCCCTTGGGCTGCATCTGTGCTGTGGGCGGTGCGTGTGGGGGCATGTTTCTGTGACAGTAGTTGTAGTTGAACAAGCAGCACAGAACTGAAAGAAGGGATAAAATAGTGGCTTTCATCTGTTATTTGAAATAGTCCATTTTTTCCTACTTGCCAAAGATCAGTCAGTATGGTTGTTTGGGAGCAGGAATGACCGCTCAGCACTCGAGTCTTAAAATGTATGGATAACTGTAATTCTTAGGTGTCTTGGGTATGTCCTTTTTTTGCAGTTTGTGTCTGTGCTGCTGTTGAAGGTGATAAATACATTTGAAAGGGTTGTTGTCTTTACCACACCTGATGCTTGCAGCAGCTTCATTAGAAGTTGGTGAAACTGAAAATGCTCTCTGACAATATCAGCTTTGCTGGGCAGATTGTGATATTTTGATTTAATAAACTGAGTAGGCTGTTTATGCAAGATCAAAGGAAAATTGGATTGTGAGAGGCTGTTGTCTGGATAACGCTGACATCTTGTCTTTTTCATTAGGAAATAATTGGATAGCATCCTTAAGGGATATGCATTTCTGTGGTCCACTGCTTTCAGTGGAGGGCCCGGAACAGGAAACAAGCTGAAATATGCTTGTTTATTGAAGTCCTTTACTGTGGACAGGAAGTTTTTACTTAGAGGCTCTATCTTTAGTGTGAAAAGTACATTTTACCCATGAAATGATTAATGTGAGGTGTTTGTCCTGCTACTGGAAATCAGGCAGTGTGGTTTTCATGGGGAGGCAGTCAAGTGCTAGCAGGGTGTAAGGGCAGAAAGTGCAATGCTCGTCATAATGAATTTTTGGTAGTTGTGAGCACCGGTGCCTAGGCTTCAGCAGGATTTTGTGGTAGAGTACCTTAGTTATGTTGCTGCTAGAGAAAATTATCTTTCCTTTAGGTAGCAAAACTTAGCCTCAGAGTTGGTGGTAGGCAATCCTTTTCAGTCTTTTTCTTGTAATATTAATATATCTGCATTTTCTTCATCTTTGAAGTTTGTAACCAAGGATGTGGACTCTGAGATCAATGCTAGTGGAACCCTTCTGGAGATGCCCATCCCAAATAAACTGTTTGAAGACAACAAATGAGGGATCGTTTGAAGGCAGTTTCCCCTGAAACTTCCCATTTGCAGGAATTGTGAACCTCTCTATTCAGCTGGTTTTAGATAGGTACTTAGAGGCAGTAAAATTATTTGAAACATATACTGGTAGAAGAATGGTATTTTTCTGTGCTCATACTACACTTGAATCTCCTTTCTCTGATATTTTGATGCAATTTCAAATATTTGTCTGACACAATTTTATTTTTTTAAGAATGAATTGCTGAATTAAGTTTTATGCCCACCCTTTGAACAAAGCAGTGCAATTTTCTGTCGGTGGCATATATGAAGGTATTATTCCAGTCCTTGAGCAGAGAAGCAACAGGAACTATAACAGGAACATATTTCTATGTGGATAGAAAGATCTGAACTTGTATTTGAATATCCAGTATTTGTTTTTTGGTGACTTCTAAATATCATGCATAGAATGAAACATGAAAGCTTTTTTTTGATATTTTGATTTAAATAGTAAAACATCACCCTTAATCTAGATTTGATTTCCAGTAATTTCATGGATTAATAGAAAAAGGAGTATGTGAATGTGTTCAAAACACCTGAAATGCATGCCTAACTGACTGTGCTTTTCCTTTGCAGGATGTTGTCTGGGGTTTAAACTCTTTATTTACTGTAAGTAAATGAAATTTTGCATATCTACTTTCCTTTTTTCTGCCTGCTTGGTTTCAGCATTACTTAATGTGAACCCCATCTGTTGCCTCTTAAGGTCATTATTTCCTTTGGCTTCAGTGAGTGTTGTACAAGTATGAAATCAGTTTGTGCTTTTGTTTGTATAACTGCAAGACTCATACAGACTGTCTGAAATATCAGCTTTTTTGTGCATCGTTTTCACTTGTGGTTACAAATCTATTTTGGTAGCAAGTTACTTGGGATTTTCCACAGAGTATGAAGTTCCTTCTGCTGGTTTCCAGGAAATAGAAATGCGTACTGCTCTGAAAAGGAATTGTGTTGGTGTTATGTTTTTTAAAAGTTATGTTAATGTATTAATGACTGCCCTGCAGTGTCATTCCTGTTTTGAACACTTACATTCCTGTGCCCACCCACAGAATTTGCATAAACTGTGACTTGCCACAGGAATTATATTACTCTGTTCAGGCATCCCATTTTCCCCCTTTTCCCTAGGTTGGCAGGAGCGAGAAACATGTGCCTTGTAGTTACAGAAGCAAGTTGAAAATGCCAGAGAGGGCAGGAAGCTGCAAAAAAAGCAGGCAGGATGCAACAGCTGCTTTTGCCCTAAAAGCAGAGAGAGGCTAAATCTTCACTGTACAAAAGCTGCCTTTTTTAGGGAGTCCAGGGTTATGGTCCCATTCCGCATCTATTGCTGCTGGGTAGGAAGCTCAGGAGAAAGCAAAGGCACTAACTTGGATGCCACGTTTGTCATTGACTCTGGAGAGAACTACCCCAGCCACTCCAGGGTGTACAGAGGAGGCTGTGAAAAGCTTTGGACGGGGAGCATTGCTGTGGGCTTGACTAGTCCCAGCTTGTTTTTGAAGAGAGGAATTCCACTGCTGCCCGCAGGAGGAGGGACAGAGCAGTGCCTGTGCTCCTGGCACTATCATGAGGATCGTGCTGCGTTTCTAAAACCTCTAGCATAGATCGAGCCAGTGACTGGCTGCAATATCCTAGGCTTTCCTGGCATCCAAAGGCTTGATTTGTTTCGACAACTACTTTGGTGGATTGATTTAAAGAAGATTGGAGAACATTTGTCTTTTCAACAAAGAGTAATTGCATTTCACAGTTAGTCTCCCACTGCATGCTAAGTAACTGGAAGAAAGCAAAATCCTCTGGAGGTACAAAGGAGTGCCTTCAGAGGGAGAACTGCATGTAAAAACAATCAGCTGTGCAGAGCTGCCTGCAGAGAGCGATGGGTCATGCATTGGAGACCATGGGGATTTGTCACTGCTGGTGAGAGCTGTGCTTCCCAGCTTGCCTCTTGTCTTTCCCTCACATCAGCTTCGTATAGATAATTAGGCTTTGAAAAGCTGGCACTGGATCGTACTGACCTTGCAGATTCTTTTGGGGTGTTTTTGAAGAAAGCGAAGATGCAGTGGATTTGTGTCCTGGTTTGAATGAAGTGGGAGGTTTGCTTCTTGAAAATGAGTCAGAGTGTGACATGAGCCTTTCATGCTCATGAAATGATAGCATTTCACTGCTGTCACAGGCTAACCTTAAAATGGGGAGAGAGATCTGGGCTGCAGGTAGAATAAGGGGTTTTGTGATTCAATGTTATTTTTTTATAATGATTTTCCTTTTATCAGCATCTTGGTTTCCTTTGGTTTGAACCCTAGATCCTTTCTCCTTCTGAAGTTAGTATTTATTGAAATGAAACTGTCAGACTGGAGATTTATTTTGACTCTTTCTGCTCTGTGTGTCCTTAGCTCTTGGAGTCTTTGCACTGCCATTCGTCTGGGTCCTGTTTTTCCCATTGCACTAAAACTTTCCTGTCTATCAGGCTCCAAGTTATGTAGTTTCTTCACTGAGGGAGTGAAATTGCTTTGCTATGGAGATGGTAGTGAGGACACTCCTCCTGCTTTATTACCAGGCTGTTTGCGGGGGTTTTTTAAGGGTTTACTTTACCCTTGAGCAAAAATCAATGGGAGTTGTGCCTCCTGAAACTTTGAATGTTCCTTCAAAATTTGATTTAAAACTGTCTCAGTTTTCTTATAGAAATGCATCACTGCCAGGGAGAGGTGGCACAGGGCTGTGTATGGCGTGCCACCAGATGGGGTCAAATGCCTTGCTGCTCTTGTCCTTTAATTGACTTGTGATTTGGTTTGCAAAAATCAAATTCATTTGCATTATCTTTGGCAGGGATACCTATCAAGGTAGTAAGAAAATGGCACTACACTTGCTGGTCTTGGTTGCTTTGTTTCATTATCTTGTTCACTGGGGCTTTGGATTCCTTGTGTGATGGAGTGCGTGGGAACCCTAAAATGTTCTGTTTCTTTTCCAGGATCTTTTGAATTTTGATGATCCTTTGAATATTGAGGCTGCAGAGCACCATTTGCGTGACAAGGTGAGTCAGCGGTTTATTTAAAGCATGTTGTTCCTAAACAAATACACATACCGTACTTGGCGATTCCCAGTCAGTCCTTTTAAAGCATTTGAGCTGGTACTTCAGGCAGTGGAGTGACTCATTGTATCAGCAACCAGTTATTCAAACAAAATGTGCTTTATCTGGGAAAGTAAACTTGACACAGTAGCGTTATTCACCATATGCTAGAAACGTTGACCGTAATGTAGTCATATCCCCAAAATAACTGATCTCTTCCTTCTTATTTCTGAGATTTTCCCTGAAGTTATCCGTGTTCTGTGTGTAGGTTCCCCTGTCTCCAGCAGATCAGTACCACCAGCCCCATATGCCACTCTGCTGGTTATGGAGTGAGAATTATTTGGGGGATCTTTTAGCTATTCTGGTATTTGTCAGTGTTTGCAGGGCTGGGATGAGACCATAAGTCTAAATTGTGAAAAATTTAATAGAAACCTGTTCTGGAAGAGGGTGGTTTTTATGGCTTTGTTATATTATTTTTGGGAAAGTGTGCCAGGAAGCCTTCCAAGTCATCAAACTCTGAAAAGACTCAGAGGAGGTACAGCCTGAGAAACAAAACCAGTGTAGTGAAAGTAGCAGGCTGAATCATATTCTTTGTTTACATTGTTAGATTGAATTATTCTGTAATATCTTGTCAGGGAAATGTGTAGTTCTTAGGGAATGTTGAGATTATACACCTATTGCTGAGTGTCGAAATTGACACTTGATTTCTCCTAAGTGCCAGAGGAAAAGCAGTTTGTCTGGTAGATTTTTTTTCAAGGAGTGATGCTCCCATAGTACTAGCAGAGTCTTCTGCCAAATGTGCTGAGGCTGTGGTAGGTGAGTCTTACAAGTTTTGTGAGGAAATTGTTTGACCTGCGACTACCCAGACAGTAATGTCTTCTTCCCTAAAAGTGATGAAACACTAAGAAATCGCTATCCTGCATCTCCCAACCTCATTCAGAAATCAGAAATCTTGGGAATCCAAAGAAAGGAAGAACGTTACCTGATTTTTAAAAACATGCCTTCCTCAAATATGGAGATGTGAGCACTCCAAGTATGTACTGCTATGCTAATAGCTTTGAAGTTTTTTCAGGTAACAGCAACAGTGGGAGAAGTGAAAAGGAAGTTGTTTTTTTGATGATGTTCTAAATTGAAAATATTTTTTTCACAGACATTTTTTATTTAGTAAGCTAAGTAGCCTTGTCACAGGTGTCTGTAAAATTCTTATTCTGCCTTGTTAATTTCTGTTTGGAGCTTATTTGAATTTAGTTTAGGTATTTCATTGATAATGACACGCACTGCCGAGTTTTTAACAGGTGGTGCTGGATTTTCCATAGTATGTCCTACAGCAATGTCAAGACAAAACTGATAATGCCTGTCTGGAGAGAATAAATTATACAAGGCAGAGAAATGGCTGCTTTTACAATTAGCTTCAAAGGGCGCAATTGTAGTGTGAGTTTTTGTCTCTCTCAGGCATAGATGTCATGTAGCATATAAGCACTTTGTTGTGAAGTGGAACTGCTGTGGTGCTGTCCTGTCTCTTAAGAAAATACTTGCAATGCATGATATGATTAATAGGAGAATGCTAATGAATTTTCCCCTGAGACATTTTTACATGTGTAATATAGTCGTGTAAAAAGTATGTATGCAATATATGTGCCTGCAAGCACAACCTGTATACAGACAGATGTCCAAATACATTTATATACAAATAGTTTTGTTTACAAACATCTGTGCCTAACAGATACTGTAAGAGAATGCCTTTGGTCATTTGACAGTGTGGGACTATATGGCTTGTAACAGCCAAAACAAGTGTACATTGAGCTGTCTTCTGTGGTTCTCCTGGAGGAGATGACTCAGGGTTTCACTGATGTGATTTCAGATTCTGGGATCCCTTTGCTGAAACTCCAGGCTTAAGCGTAGCTGGCTGAGAGGTTAACAGCTAGTCTGAAGGCTGTCTCTGGTTGTTGAAAATGCGAGACTGGAGTTTGTTCAGTTCTGCAGGCCAGTATTAAGTCATCAAAAATGGCTGTGGCCTTACAGATGCTGGAAGAAGTCACATCATAGATACCAAATCCTTATTATTGTTTCTCGGAAAACAGTTGTACTGTGGATGTTTGTGTTACAGATCAGGCTGGAAGGGACAGTTATGGTCTCTTCCTGCATAAGGGACCTCTTAATTTTTGCATTAAATCTGTGGCTTATACCTGAACACATAGTTGTATTTTTTGGGAAGGTAGACTTGTTCAGAGATGGAAAAATGATAGGAAATTCAGAGCTCAGGTTGTTCAATTAAAAAAATGTCTTATCTGAGATCTGAGTTAGTGCAGCTTCAGCTTCTGACCCTCGGGGTCCTTCTTCAGCTTGAGGAAGGACCTGTTGGTTACTGAACTCTTTTCCTTCAGTCAGTGATCATCAAGTCACTTTTACATTAATTCTTTTTTAAAGTACATTCATGCAATTTGGGTAATTCTACAGTTCTTCCTCACACACTTCGCAAAATCTCTGTAACTTTTTGCAAGGTTGTCCAATAAATTTGTGCAGAGTCATCAAACATCCATTTTCATAAATGTGAGATAAAGAGATTATTTCAGTAATCAGGCTTGCTAGCCCGCTGCTTCTGTGTCCAAAGCCTACTTTCTTACCAGCTACAGAATTGATCTGGAGAGTAATGTTGTAATTGGTTGTTTTCATCGAAAGACCTTTTCAGTGACAGAAGCTACTGTCTGACATGTTGTGTGAGTTTTAATTAACTTCAGAGATAGGACCCCGCTGTATTTGCGTTAAAAATGGTACTGTTCAAGTGATTTCATCGTCATTGCGATCAATTTTGTAAGGCTTCAGTTTTGCCAGTCGGGGTTGTCATCAGGTGACATTGGACCCTCCAAAGCTTAGTTACCCCCATGGTAATTTTTTTCCATGTACACAGTCAGATGTCCCCCCCCTTTCAGTTTGAGTACAATCTCATGTTCTCTTGCAGTACCTCCCCATGGAGGGCTCTGTCCTCTCAGTAATCTGATCACTACTGGGGGGCTGCTTTTAGGTCCTCCCAAAGCCTTCTCTCCACCAGCAAGCCCTGTTCCCTCAGCCTGTCCTTGCCCTGAGGTGCCTTCCCAGTAGAGCTGTCCCCAGCCCAGCATCTGGGGTTGTCCCCATGCAGGGCCTCAGTGTGTCCCAGTGGCAGGGCTTCACATTTGGCCTTGCTGGGCCTCCTGAGGTTGCTGCTGGCCTTTCCTCCAGCCCATGCAGGTCCCTCCAGAGGGTGGATTTGCCCTCCAACAGGTTGACTGCATCCCCTTCAGTGGCTGTATTTCTGTAGATCTGGTGCCAGTTTCCACACACAGCCAGTTTTTAACCTGAAACCTTTTTGCAAGCTTATTGACTGTGTGACTGGCTTTCAGCATTTAATAAAGCATTCAGATAAAATTGTAGTTTCCCTTCACTCTCTCTTCCACTAAACCACCCTCCCTGCCCCCCTTCATTAATTTATAATTGTTTCCAGCTTGGGGAAAGTTTGCATTCTTCATTTTTGTGTGTTATTTTTTGGAACATTCCTGATGTCCGCATTACACTGCAGTTAGATCATGATCACTGAAATACAGGCAACCATCCTCTTGGTTTAGAGCTTGATAAATCAGAATAAAAAGGTGATTGGTGTCTCTTTGTAAACTAAGGAAGGTGTTTCCCAACATTCAGTCTTCTCACACTGATAGTCTCATCAGTTTGGTAGTATGAGTTTTCTTTTTGAATTTAAAGAACTGCTTACTAGTTAATTGGCTAGGACTGCTTTGGATTTAGTGGAGAAGTCAGCCTGTCAGTAATTATGTGGATGACCATGGCCATTAGTTGTCAGTTTAATGGCTTCCACAGATTCCTAAGCAATGAGCAAGTTTAGTGATCATTTGCTCAAAAATGATGTGCTAAAAACTATAGGATTTGCTGTTTTGTACAGTGAACAAATAGAGCTCTGTAGATTTGCTTTCTATGGCATCCAGGAAGGCTGAATACTGCAAGAACAGACATATGGTAATACAAAACCACATTGGCTTAGTAGTTCAGGACTTGTGTGCTCCTTAGCCAGAATTTCTATGGGTTTTGTGTCTGCTATTTGTTAGCTGAAATCTAAAAATAATTTTTATATCTACATCTGCCATGGTGGTTTTGAGATCCTACCTCACGACACTGCAGTTTGCTGGATTCCTTAAAAGTCCCTATATTTTCTAGTAGTGTCTGCCTTTGCCAAGATCATTTCAAAGCCATATGAAACATACACAGCAAGGAAATTCATTACACTGTTCATGTGGCTCAAAGTATAAATGTTTTTCCAAATATTCCTTAGCTTTCTTCCTCACCTCGGCCCTGCTATATCGAGAACACTAATGCTGTGTTGTCCTGTTTTAATTGTATTTGCCTGTTGTATTTGATGCCATTTAAAAGACTAAACCAATTTTTGTCATCCTGCAGATTAGCAAATGCTCATTTACTTATTCGTCCATGTGGTGTTGGCTTGTTTTAATAGGAGAAGCTGAGTAACATCACCCTGTGCTTTTTTCTTGCACAATCTTTCCATCTTTGCAGTGAAACTCATCTGTCAGTATTCAGTGTATGGAAGTGCTTCCTGCTGTGACATTGTGAAAGGGTAAGATAGATAGCACTCCGGGAGGGATTTTTTTCCCCCCTTGTTAAAATCTAGCATGTCTTCTTTCATGGGACTTTTCCCAGAAGCTCTGAAGTGCCAAAGCTGAGAAATCTAATGGGAATAAGTGTGTGTTTGCCAAGGATCCATCTTAAATACAAACTTCTACTTAATTCAGCGAGCCCTGATTTTATTTGCATCTTTCTTGGAAGGCAGCAATGTATATTTTCAGTTATAGAGTGCTGGACTGTACTGAGTGGTAGGAGCATCACCTCTCTTTGCTGCCTCCAGGTAACTGGTGATTGCGTCAAAAAAAAGATCATTAATGCCACACTTTGGCTGTCTCTTTGCTTGTCCCTAACCATCTTCTGCTGCTGTCAGCATATTGTTTCCCTGCCTTTTCCATGGTTAGATCAATAGCAAAGCTTGTTGTTCTGATACTTTTAATGATTAATCATTTTGCATAGGTTTGTAGGGGACAGTTTGGTTCTGGTCCAGGTTTTAGAAAGCATGGTTTTTAACTATAGCTGCTGAATTTTAGCAGCTCCGGTTGTTGCTAACTATGTTTCTAGTCCATCTGTTTGCAGGCAGACTTACATGCTGTTATGATGTTGTTCGTAGACATTGTGACTTTAATGGAGGGGGGTGGTACAACAAGAGTATGAAAGGGAAAATTCAGGAGAGCTGGAATTGGTATATAACATACTGCAGTTAAACGTGACTCTGGACAGTTCATGATGTTCTTACGGCTGTCTTTAGTCTTTAATAAACATCCTTACAGTTGTGGTTTCTAGTCCTGCTCAAATCACGTCATTCTGATTCCTCACCACAGTAATACTAGCTCACTAACAAAAATCCTCCAGAAGACACCAAGGACAGTATTGCCAGCCTCATTTCACCTGGGATAATGCTCTGTTTTAATGAACTGCACCCTCAGATAAATCACAGTCAGTGCTGACACCAGTGATATGTGAGGCCAGGAGCCATGGGGGAAGAGGATTGTTGGGGCAGACTTTTCCTTGTGTCACTTGCCTGCTGCTGTGACAGCTGTTGAATCTTCTTTTTTTTTTAAACAAAAGAAAATACATTACTGCTTGGCTTTTGCTGGTTTTTTTTGGTTAAAGGCTTCTCTTGGTAATAAAGAAAATAAGGTTTTTATTTCAGGATTGTTTCTGTGGAAATGGATTTATAATGTTCATGGTGTTAGTCGTGTGAAGCTGCCTCTTAAGCTTTCCTCTTAGGATTTTAATTGCCCTACATATCCTCAGTTCCTTAGGAAACTAGGCTTGAAAAAGAAGTCTTTCCTCTCAATTGCTTGCAGTCTTTGGAGGTTGTTCTAATGAGTCTTCTGGGATGAACATTTTCCTTGAATTACTTGAGGATTGTGTTCTTGGCTTTACAAGTGAGAGCACTAATCTAATTCCATTAGAAATTCCATTGATAATGAAGAACAGTTGCCCACTGCATATTTCACTGAAGTGCTTTTATAACCTTTCATAGTTGTATGCAGGTTTTTTGAGACCTTAAATAGCAAACAGTTTAGGGTTTTTATAAAATAATCCTAATTTTTCAAACCATACTGTGGGCAAGTGGGAAAGAACCAGCAGCACCTGACAAAATGCCGGTGCCTGGGCCAGATTCTGGAGAGGACAATAATGTATCTTCTGCAAACAGGTAAGTCATTGAAAGAGAAAGTTGTCAGCAAGAGGTCTGCCCATAAGTAATAGTCATAAGTAAGAAACAAATACAGATATGTCTGTAGAAGATCTTTAGGCATTCCTTTGGAAATATAGTAAGTTGAATTTCGCCCAGAATTGTCCCTTCTGCATCAAAAACTGCCATTGCCTGGCATAGCCTCTTCGTTCTGGAGCCACCAACCACTAGCAACAACTTGAAATTGTAAAGCTTCTTTTCTGCCAAGAGTGGTTTCACCCTTGCTAGATTTTTTCACTTGTGGGGTTTTGGGGGTTTTTGTTTTGTTTTGTTTTTCCACATCAGAAATACTATGTCTGGCTTGTGAAGCATATTCTGAAAGTGGAAAGGGGTAACTGTTCTTCTGTCTCGCCTCAGGTTTTATCAAACACTATAATCTGCCACACAGACTAGGAGCCCTGTGCTTTCCTTTCTGAGCTAACCTACAGGGTGCTAAATACAGAAGCTGGCAGATTTGGGATCTGTCATCTCTGCTGAAGTTCAGAGTAACTTTGTCTTCAGATTGATAATGCCTTCAGACAGTTAAAAAGTCCCAGAGCTCGCTGCTTGTGTGTCATTTCAGATTTGATCCTTCTCAAGATTCTTACAAAATAATGTCATGGCCAGCTGTACTTCTATCCTCCTGGCTTTTTATTTCTGTTCTTATACATAATAAAGGGTGTCATTACATTTAGATTTAAGTCTATCTTGAAAAATCCATTTTTCTGTGTAGCTGAAGAAATTTGTTTGAAACTAAATAGTCTTCAAATTTGGATTCTTTTTAATCTCTTGTCACTGATCACTTTGAAGTTAGTTTTATTCTATTAGTGTAACTTAATGTATCAGAAAATTAGTCTGTTTGAAATATTATTTGATGCATCTGAATGAAAAGCACAGTATAAATGCTAGCATGTCACAGGTGTGCTGGATCCTCTAAGCAGTCAAACATTAACACAAAACTTGAAAGTTTGAAAAAAGGAATTTAATAATCTGCATTTATTCCTCAGGTCTTCAGGTTTAAAACAATTCTTTTAAATGATCTCATAGTAACTTCTCTGTTTCTCTGTCATACCTGCTCTTTTTTTGTTACCGTTCCTATATTAAAGGCATTTGAGTGCTTGGCTCACTCAGCTCCTGCAGTGATTCTTCCTGCTCAGAAGAGATCAGGTCTGTTCCCTTGCCACTTCCCCAGAACCATCCCAAACTTCACAGAAACAGAAAGAGCAGCTGGCAGTGGCTGACAGTCAGCGCAAACTCCTTTACAGATCCATCTCATCAATATGGAACACCACCTTTGCATATTGAAACAGCTGAGTAATGTGAACTACTGCCCTATGGTCAAGGTACTAGCTAACATCTGTGTTGGAAATGAATGAAGCATCTGCAGGAGGTTTCTGATAAATAACTTCCTTTTTTTTTCCATTACCTCCACACTGCTTAGACTTTGCTTTTTTTTGGCTTTGACTTTATGTAAAACTCAAGGACAGAGTGGCTTGGTTCTTTGAGACTTAGGCTGCAGAGCCCAAGAGTAGAGGTACCGTGACCGTTGTAGGGAATGCATCATTTAGTGCATTAACTTTTCTTGCTTGAAGCATTTGAGTTGGTTCACATCTTTGTAAATGGAGACTGAATGAGCTGCAAGAACATTTCTTCCAGCTTTGGGTTAATTGGGTTTGTGTGGCTGATAGCAAAAGCTTTTCTGTGGGTGTTCTTCACTGGGTCTTCTGCTTGCTAGATTTAATAGTTAGCAGTTCAATATCTTGAAGTGAACCTGTCTGAGCATTATAGATATTACCCACTGATCTATAGCAACTGTTAGTGAATTTGGGTGCAAAATAGTTTGTTTGGATAGTACTGACCAAAATTGTCACTGATTCTGTAAAAGACATTTCAGTATAAAACTATTTTAATATATAAAATATTCTAAATAAATTTTTCTGGTCCATGGATGCTACATCTTGTAACTTTAAATCTCCGAGGAGATTTTATTTGAGGTTAAAAGCATTAGAAATACCTCTCAACAGCCATTTTATTTTACAGATAATTATGAATGATGTGAAATAACTGTGTTCCTTTGATGGGTAGTGTTCCTTGAAGAAACTGAAAACAGTTGAAATGGTTTTAATTTGCAAAATAGTCAAAAGTGTATAGGTAGGTCAGAAGTTTACCCATGTTTTTATCCTGTCACAATCTGAATGCTTGTTTCTTTGTTGGGTTGGGTCCAGGCAATGCACTCCAAAGGTTTTTACTGACAAACTGTTTTTCTCATGCCTTCCCAAAGGAGTTTTTTTAAAGTAATGCTTATTTAATTCACTAATACACTATTTTTAGCCCAATTCTTTTTGTCAAACTTGTTGCCCTTGCCAATAGTTTCCCATTGCAGCCATACACTTGGTTGAACTTTTCCAGTTTCCCAAGCGTATCACTATGAAATTTTGTATGCAAACAGTGTGAACTATATTGGAAGAATTCTGATCACTACTGTTTTAATTCTTTTAAGCTCAAATGCCTAAAGTCTAGTGATGGCTCAAGACAGCTGGAAAATTAGCCTTAGAACAGATAAATCATTTTGAAAATATTTACTTGAAGTTTGTTTTAGGTGGTCTTTAAAAAAATGTGTGTTATTATTAATGTGTTTGAGCTGGTGCTAGAGGAGCAACCATACATAGCAGCAGTTATGCTAGATGCTCATAAGTGATGAGGAGCAGTTTCCCAGCTGCAACCTGCCTGTTTAACTGCAGGGGAACATCATGGGGAGAAGTGATGGAGCATGAAGAAGTGACTTAGGTTGTCACACTGGTAATACAGTACAGAAGGAAAGCCTTTGCTTTGCTTGTTCCTGAAGGTAGAGTGCTGGAATCTGACTTTTTTCTTTGTACTGCTTCCCTGAGGACTCAAGTCACAGGGAGGAGAAGAGATGCTCCTCTGAGTCACAGCTTCCCCAGAGCTGGCAGTACTCTTCCCCCACCGCAGCAACTGAAAGAGTTGCCACAGGGAAACAGTAGATCTAACTAGACATCACGACTCTTTTGGTTTCATGTGGGAGAATCTTCAGTCCCTTCTACCAGATTTTACTGAAGAGCCTTCTCACTAAATTATCTTTTACGCTTTTTTGTAATAACCTTGACAGCTCTGCTGGGTTGAAATGCTTTTGATAAAAGAGGAAATTTTTGAGTTTGCAGCTTGACTAAAGAGGCAGTCCCGTTTCTTGGTAGCTCTCCTGTTCTGTGTTGTGTTTGCTACTTCTTCACTAAGTAGCGTTTCCTGCATACATGGGCCAAGTGAAGCCCATTAGGTGTTGTGGGAACATCTGGCTAGGTACTCATGTATAGAAGAAGCGTTTACAATGACCCTATGTCCAATCTGGAGATCATAACAACAGCACGTGTGTTTGCAAGTGAAGGGGTTTGTGAGTTCATGGAGTTGGCAGCTGTTGCCTCCTTTAATGCTGTTGCAGGCTTTTTCCTTAGAATCACAGAAT
>VZTO01020683.1:0-12978 GCA_013400615.1 Syrrhaptes paradoxus
AAGTAAATAAATGGGTATATGGAACTGACAGTCTAAGGATGCAAGTTGTTCTGTTTCACACACTTTAATATAGTCATTTATGGTTTCTGCTTTCATTTGGAAGCAAAGAAGTTAAGAACAACAACTTCAAAAACTCACATCTCAAACTGAGCCTCAATTAAGAAAGGTCAGTACTTAAGAGGTAAATCCTGCTGACATTAGGAAAGACTGTAAAAACCTCTTGTAGATACTTCATATGTCTACAGATGTAGATAGGTGCCTGTTGAAGTTTACAGAAGTGCTGAAGTGTCTAGATCCTTCCTTAAATCAGTTTGAGAGGGGACATCATGCTCAGACACTCAAAAGCATTTGGGATCTTATCACCCTCTCATTCTCCTGTGACACCTGCAGTAGGTTACCTTTGGGAACCGTCTGGGAATCCCCCTGGTTAACTTTTCACATCTTCCCATCCCCCTTTGTCCTGCTCAGCAATTATCCTTGACCTCATCCATGTCCTTGTTTCCAACTCAGCAGGCAACTGCTAGCGGACATTTCTAACCAATCTACTGCTTGTGTAACGGTGGAGCTCCTCGAGCATCAGGTGCCTGCTGCTATCGTCGCCTAAACTCTGATTTCAGTGACAGCTCTCCCATGGCACTCCTCATCACTTCCTCTACCAAAGCTATTGCTGTTCCATGGGGACCGGAAAACCAACTCTTCTTTGAAGGGAGTTGACCTGAGCAGTGCTTTCAGTATCTTATTCACACAGACATTCACCCATCTGCAATAACCACATATAACGCAAGCCCTGGAGGCAAGTACAGAGCCAAGCATGCTGCTTCTGAACACAGCATCTCCTAGAAGACAGAGGTCAACACCAGGGCTCAGGAGATCTGTCTGCTGTTCCTGGCTTGACTCCATGAGGGCTAGTTGACTTTGGGGAAATTCTTCATACCTCCTCCTGACTCAGTTTCCCCCTAAAATGTCGATGTTGATTCTCTCCATCATTAAGTACTTGGAAACACAGTAAAAATATCACTTAAAAGCAAGGGAGGGAAAGTCAATACTGCCTTAAAAATGGGTTTGGAACGATGGGGAAGCTGGTCTTGCATGACTATCAGACATTCTTTTATTGATTATTATTTGAACTATTGGACTTGCCCTTCTCTGCAGCTGATCCTTCAAGATAGCTCCATCCTTTATTGTAAGAAATTGTACGGACAAGCCATGGGTGACCACGGCACAGCCACGCACTGACAGACCCTGCAGTAACTGAGATGCTGTCTAACAGTGGGATCCTATCAGCATCCCAAAGCAGAGATCCCTAAGGAATCCCCCCCTCCACAAGTGTGGGAGGTGGTTTTCACAAAGCAACTTGCTGCCAGGCCTGCTGTGTATTTTAATTGCTAATGTGAATGTGCCGCGTGTATCTCAAAGTGGAGCTGGTAACACACTTGAGATCTCCAGTTTAACAGGCTGAATGCAACACCAATGTCCCATCTGCATTTTATGCTTGACATTAGTTGCTCCAACAGGGTTTAGAGGTGTAAGCAGAGCAGTCCAGACTGGGCTGGAAATGGCTGAACAGAAGCAAAGGGAACAAAGGTCTACAACCAAGCCTAAAAGACAAGTATGATGTTATAAACAGAATGGTAGTGAATAAGAAAGAGGAAAACAAGCATAAGTTAATAGGCTCCTGAGAAGAGGAAGGAGTGGGAAAGCTTCCTGGAGGTGTTTTAATGTATGCTGATGCTGAATGAAGAGGCTGGAGAGAACTGACAGATGAGCGTCTTCTATTAAAATAACAAAATACAAGTAAATCAGGTTGGAGGCACCCAGGATTTCAGGGGTGTTTGAAGGAGGCAAAGCCTTGGACGTATCCTGCCTGGCTGTAAAGGGCTGATGCGCTGAGCATGACACTGCCGATGCCAAGAACAGGTACTAACATCTGTAAGGTGCTGGAGAACAGGCACCCCACTGCTCCGGGCTTGTACTGAGGTATCATGGGTGCTCTTCCCCCAGAGATGTAAAAGCTCTTTTAGGAGTGGCACGACACAGCTATCAAATCTTCGCCTCTCTCCTGTCCTTCCTGGGCTGCAGCCCTACTGTATGGACACAGAAGGGCTCACATCCATCAAGTCAAGTGGGAAACACAGGGTTCCAGCACCAGATTTCAGCTCTGAAATCCCTGCCAGTCTCAGAGGCTGTTCTATACCCACACTGTCATGCACCCAAGTTCCCGAGCTGCTGTGAGCAACAGCACAGCTTTGCCTTTGCTCCAAGCCCTTCACTGCAAGCTCTCTGTCCATGTAGCAGAGTCCCTTTCCCTCTGGCCTGACAGGATCTGCCATCTGATCATGGGATCTGATGGTATCACAATTTGCAACCACTCTGTGCAGTGTTAAATGAAATGTTCTGCAGATTTTACGTAAGGAGAAGATGTGGCACAGCTGCACAGTGTAAGCCAGGCTCCATTTTTATGACCGATCCTTTTCCAGACCATTGTGCCCAGCCATCAGGCCACACTGGCTGGAGGTGGACATGCCCTATTCCCCCTGTGCTGTGCCTGGCACTGTCTGCACCTCCGATCACACAAGACCAGCCGCAGCGATGACTGCACCAGGTAACCTCTGTCTCCTAGCTGGCCGTGCTCCACACCCCCAAACTGTCCCACCATCATCCTTCTGTTCAGCTTCATGGGCAGCTGAAAAAAATGCCCCAGCACCCGCCTACTTTACATTAGCAAGGGGATGCTTTACTGCCCGTGCTGTCAGGAGATGTCACAAAGCTAAATTGCACAAGACAGCCGCTGATGGATTATGGTACCCAAAATTAACAAGAGGGATATTTATATTTTCACTGCCCAAGTCTTGGAACGAGTCCCTTTGCGTTTGGCAGCACTCCCCCAGCACTGCATTAGAAAGCTGCTGAAGACTGAGGCAGATGCTTGCAGAAGGGGACTGCTGGCTGTGTTTACTAGGCAGTTACTCTCACAGAGAGGAATTCAGCCAGCCGCTTTGATCTTAAAGGTGACACCATTATTTTTCTGCCTTTCTTGAGTGAAAGTGAGCTCCGCTTTGGCCCCTTTTTCAAGCAGTTTTACTGGGGGACAACAATCGTCTTGGGCTGAGTCACTCTGAGCTTGTCTTCTTCTAGTCCTGGGCCAGATTTGCACATGATTATGGTTGTCTCCTGCCAGAGAAAACTCTGACACAGCTCCTTGGTGGCAAACTCTTAACAAGAAAGTATGTGGTGGCTCGGTAAAATCATCGCAATGCCATATGTAGAAGGATGCCAAGGTCAGCTTGTAAAGTGGGGGCTGCTTTAGCAGGTTTTGCTCAGCAGCTGGGTCTCTGTGGTGCACTCTGGCCCCAGGCAGGGTGTATGGCAGAGATGTGACACGCATGAGCCTGTCCCTTGTGAACCAGGCTGAGATGTGCAACTGAACCAGCTCCATGGATTCAGCATGGTCTCTGTAAGGGGTGTATCATCCTTCTCTCCTGCTGCTCGAAACAAGAGCTCAGCAGGTGTTTTAATTCTAAAAAGCAACTGGAAGCAAGAGTGGTTTTAACCTGTGAATCTGCAGCTGGTGTCAGAACCTCTCCCCAGCTCCAGGGGAGCACGATGATGAGTGGCAGAAGCCACACACAGACCTGGTACATGACCCGGAGGACCCTGTGTGCCGGTGGGCAGGACAAAGCTCTGTCCATCTGCCCCGCAGGGCTGGCGTTCGCTCTCCCTCCCTGACAGTCTGCTGGCAGTCAGCAAGCTGGCCTTCAGGGCAGATACCATGCCACGTTGCTTTCTTGGACTATTTTCTGTTTGGCTGAATTGCTAATGCCATAGTAATTACTTAGGAAAATTCCTTAATCAAAATCACATTTGTGGAGGTAATGAGCAAATAGGTCAAGGAGAGCAACGTGCCTTATGAGCAGGAGCCGCTTCCCTGAGCATCTGCAGAGCTGGCTGCGCTGAAGGACCCTCGGGGAGCCCCGGGGGGACCAGGCTGTGGTCCAAGGCATGAAGTGCAGAGAGCACGACTGCCCTTCTGGGTGCTGCATGCACTGGGGATGCTGCAATAAACACCTCCTGGGAGGACTCAGCCCTGATTCATGCAGTGTCCCTTGTTCCTCACACTCCCAGAAGCACATTTTAGGGAGATGCCCAAAGTCTCTCAATGGGTCTGACCATCAGCTTCGGTACCCAGGGGTCTAAGGGGAAGCCTAGTTGATAGCTATCCTGGATTCTTAGAAGGGTAAGATCAGTCAGAGATGCAAATAGCCCAAAACATTGCAAGCATCAAATAGATTTTCTCCAAGACTTCGTATTTTAA
Organism: Syrrhaptes paradoxus; assembly: GCA_013400615.1. NCBI lineage: Eukaryota > Metazoa > Chordata > Aves > Pterocliformes > Pteroclidae > Syrrhaptes > Syrrhaptes paradoxus. The sequence goes on from VZTO01020683.1 coordinate 4,313, forward strand.
ACAACTAAATACAAAGATGAAGTAGGTACTACTGAGACCTAAAACCCCAGCTAGGTGTTCGGCATCACTGCCCGATGGACAGCTCGCTGGCCTCGCTCTCACTGATGTTGGAAATCTTTTCACTAGATTATTATCTTCATACAGTTCAATCCCTGCTGTCAGCCTCAGATTTGAGAGTTCAGAATAATTCCACATCACATCCACAACCTTTTGTCACCTCACCGTACGTCTTCTCTAGATCATTCAAAAATACACTGAGCAGCACAGGTCCCAAAGCGGATCTTCCAGGACTCTCATCAGTCACCCAGTGCAGAACCTGTCTGTCTGTTCTCATCCATTGCCTTCTGTCATCTAATCTGTTATTAATTCTTGAGAAGACCTTTCCTCTTACACCACGGTATTCTCAAGAACTGCTGACGAAAGAACGCTCTGACAATTTCCAAACAAAAACGACTACGCTGCCCTGACAGAATCCCTTCCATCCACACGTCAGTCAATTCCTCCACGGAGCGCCAACAGACCCGCAGCGCGTGCCCTCCTTTCACAAAAGCCGTCTTGACTCTTCCACTTCATTTTACTGCAATCCCTTGCAGTGCACCTGCTCTACCAGCTCGTCTTTCCCATCCCCAGCATCGAGTGTTGCCACCTTCCCCTCCCCTGGCACAAAGGCTGGAGTGAACCTCAGGGGAACGCAGCAGCTCTCCTTTAAAATCCCTGGAGTGAACACTGATTAGGTTTTACCATCTCATCAATAAGATCTTATCCAAAGCTTCACTGATTCTTCAGTTTTAGGGAGATCATCAGAAACAGCCCCTACGCTGCACGCGGGAGTCTCCTGTCCTCCCCCACCACAGGGCAAAGATTAAACATCAGTGCTTTTGTCACCTTGAGTACCCTCATATTTGAAGATACACATTGCCACAATTTCCAGCGATGTCGGCCTAAAAAAATCTCCCTCCTTTAAATCAAGACATCAGATTACACAAAAAAAAAAGATAACATTTTTCTGTTGCAAAATCTCCTTTCATCTAGCACAGGGGAGATTCCTGAAGCACAGATAACACTTGTCTGGGAGACAGAGCTCCCTCAAGCTTAGCTGTGTCCCAAAAATTAAGGGCAATTACAGATTTGAGCCTCTGCAACTCTGATAGTAGGAAGAATTTTTTTTTTATGCATTTCTTTAGCTATAATAAAGGAAATGACATAATTCACCGACAGAAAACCATGAGCAAAAGCAAAAAGAATCCTCAAACCTACCAAAGCCAGTTATTTCATTGCACGTGCTGCCTCCTGAGAGAGGAGAGAAATACATTCAAGCCCAAAAGGAACAAAAGCACATGGACACACCCTGGGGAGGAAGACCTGCCCTCCCTCCCACTTCATCCTTGCCTTGGGGAGGATCCACCTTCTCCAAAGGCATGGCGACGGCTGGCCTTGCCCTGCGTCTTACCCACCCCTGGGCTAAGCCAGCATCCCTCAGCCAGGCACGCACATGCCCGTACCAAAGGTGCCACGACATCAGTGCTGGTACGAAGGGTGCCACCCTTTGAATACAAGAGGTGTCTCCAAGCTGCGTAGAGAGCCCAGAAGGTGTGAGCTTGGCCACAGCATCCTGCCAGTGCCACAGTGCTCTGAGACTCCATCAGGCAGCAGGATGTCATTAGAGACCCTGGTGTGGGGGCTGGATGGGGAAAATCAGGGACAGGTCATGGAAGGTTAGTGCTTGTGCCAGCCTCCATCTCCTGGTTTCTTGCCATGGGTGCCCTCACCAGCAGGGCAGAGGAGTTTTTGCTAATTGAAAGTACCCCAGAAAAGCCTGAGTCCCTGATTTATGAAGGGCAGTGCAATTAGCCTCATCAACAATTCAAGAACGTAAATCGGGAAAGGGCTGGCTGGCAGCAGACAGTGAAACATTAATGATCTTACAGCTGCTCAAAGGTAAATATTTCATTAGTTCCACCAAGTATCGTTCTGACAATTATGTTACACTAATGTTCACAGGTGTCATCCTGCAACTTGATGCAACACTGGGACCGTGTCTGTGCCAGAGCTAAATCCCACCCCAGCGACTGGGCAGTCCGGGTCTATCAGCTCCTCAAGAAACACACACGCCTGTGAGCCTGGCCACACGTGGGTGTGTGTGTATGGTATGACAGCAGAAAGGTGAGAACAAGACTTCAAAAAGCAACATGGGTACTTCCATGAAGAAACCAGCACCCCTCAATCTGCCACAGGATCTCCCTGAGCACCAATGGAAAGCAGCTCTGCACACTGAGCTCGGGAATGCTGAAGTCCAAGCATGGGAGGACCACATGTCTCAAGATCATTGGGTTCTCCTACGGAGAAGGAACAAGATCTACTCTGCTCTCGTGAGGCCCCACCTGGAGTATTGCATCCAGGTCTGGGCCATGCAATGCAAGAAGGATGTTGAGCTGCTGGAGCGGGGCCAGACGAGCCACAGAGATGGTCAGAGGCTGGAGCAGCTCCTGTGCGAGGACAGGCTGAGAGAGTTGGGGGTGTGCAGCCTGGAGAAGAGAAGGCTCCGGGGAGACCTTCCAGCACCTTCCAGGGCTGAAAGGGGGCTACAGGAGAGATGNACAGTGCAGAACCCTTGCTCTTCCAGCTGCTAAACTGTGTATCTTGAAAGAAGGAGGGTCCTGATCATTTTGTCAGTTGCTCACTCCTCCAGACCAACCACGCTGATCACTGGTGCTGGTGTTCATCACTCATCCTGCCTCAGGCACATGTATTCCTTGCTCTCCGGTCATGCTGACCCTGAACCTGCCAGGTGCTCAGCATGGTGCTCACACCCACAAGATCCTGGCTGAAGTTTCTGGGGATCCTACACAAAATGTTGATGCATTTGCATTGCATCCATCCAAAATATATGTAGAGAAACGGAGACAAACAGACAGCTGACACAATAGCACATAAACAATTACCAGTGACAGGCAGAATGCACAAAAGGATGATGAAGAGGCATGTGGAAGAAACCTGATCAGATAAGCGCTATTAGAAGTGTGCCAGGGCTGAAAAGCCATGGGGTATAGCCAGGAGTGATTGACAGCAATGGCTTTGCCAGGACTCTAGCTAAAAGAAAGCAGAACTTCAGCTCTGGTGTGGGATGTGCAACCGGACCCTGCGGCGGTACCAGGGGGTCTGCAGCACTAACACCGCTGGGAAGCGAGGCACAAACAGCTGGGTGCTCTTCAGGAGAGGCAGAAAGAAGCGTGGAAAGCAGCACTGTGTCAGATGGGGAGGGAAAAATCAGTTTGACAACCTGGATAGAAAAAAATCAAATCACTAAAAAATGCTAGCCCGGATTAGAAAAAAAAAATCTGAAAAATCTGCTGAAAATCCATGGGTGACATAGTTATGGAGGAGGTGTTAGAAAGGAGGTTACCATAGGACCTGAAGCTTGCTGCAGACCTGCACAGTGGGACACAGGTTTCAGTAGAAATCTTTGCAATGTTCTCAGTCATATACCACTGAGAAAGTGTGTCATTGTGGGAGAGTTTAACTTCTGTCTCTGACCAAAGAAATAATACCACTGCTGATAGGAAAGCCCAGTTACTCCTGCACGCAACAGCTGACACATTTCTCTATCAGTCAGGAGGCCACCCCCCAGTTACACTGCCTGGGACTGGGGCTTGGTTGCCCAACACAGACCTTCTAAAAAGACTGCAGCTGGAATTCAGGTGTAACTCGGCTTTCAGTGGACAAAAAGAAAGATAAACTAAGCAGAGAGTCTTGGACACCAACGGACTAAAGGCCTCAGAAACTGAATGCTGGGAAAACTAGAATTTCCTCAAATCTTGAGGCTAAAACTATCAAACCAAAACAAACTGTCTTGGCTGTAACAAATATCCCACGACACTCTCCAAAATCAAGACTTGTCCCTGTTTTAGGTGTGTGACTCTTTGCCTCATAAAAAAGTCCAAGATCCTTGGTGAAGCAACTGCTCTTTGGTTGGGAAGCTGCAACTATATTTGTAGAGGACCCTTGAAGGATGCTTTGCTGCTGCCTTTCCCTGTATCTCCAGACAGAAGCAGGGGGGAGTTTCACAGACCAGCCCCACCACCCATGCCAGGGGCTCCAGAACTGCAGGATTTAGTCTGAGGGGCAACTACCTGCCCTCTCCAGCCATGGGCAAACAGTGCTGTTTCCCTTTTTTGTCCACCAAGAACTTATTGCCCTGCTCAGATGGGAATGATCCAGCTTCAGCACCCGCCAAGTACCCGTGGGCAAAGCCTGACAGGGTCCACAGGCTGTCTGCAGAGGATAGGAGAGTTGGTGCTGGCTCTTCAGGGCTGGCACTAGGCACCGTCCTGGGTTCCTGACAGCCTCCTGAAGGACAAGGACAAGGCACTCTTCCGTGTGATAGACGTCAAGTGACAGCCACAGCGCTATACAATCCCTCACTTGTGCGTCAGAACACATCACAACAACTCATGGCAACTTGTCTAACCCCTCACTGCAACCCTCCCACACGTAAGCCATGAGAACAGCAAGCGTTGATCAGAACCTGTACTTATCTACCTGAAGCCTCTGATGGACAAGCCCACTCAGAACCACGTCAGGCAAGTGGAGAGGTAAGGGGAGTCATTAGTCCAGCTCCTAGTGCTGCCCACTGCCAGGGCAGAGGGACCGAGGACAAAGAAGAAAGGACAGCAAGGTAGGTGTGGCAGGAAGGCTCCTCTTCCACCTTAGCTCCTCCAGCCACGTCACACCTGAAACCCTCCGGGGTCACTCTCGTACCTCTCAGATGCTCATCAAGGAGGAAGACCCACACACAGCACAGAGCCTCAGAAAACAGGACATCAGCTCACTCCGTGCTGCGTGGTTCTGCCCGTGCCAGGCGCTGACGTGACGCAATGAGGGCAGTCAGAAACGTCGACACTTGGGATGAGAACCTCTGAGACCCACAATGGCCAAGCCCAAGGCAGCAGAGGGACACTTCAGAGATGAAGGCAGTTGGGGCTACCTGACTGTAGCCTGCACATCAAGAGCCCTTTCAAATTCCCCTCCCCATCCTGCTTCCTGATCACTGAATATATTAATATTTAGGTAGGATTTCACAGAAAAACTTCTGCTGAGCTTTGTAACCTGGATGCCATCTAACCATCTATGATCTCAGGCAGCCTGCAGTGCTTCCGTTTACCTAATGCTGCACTTAAACTACAGCACAGACACTTCTCCAGCCCTTCCTTGCATCCTCTGCCCATCCCAAAGGCTAATTCCTTCCAGGGTTCCCCAAAACCCTTCCTAACAAAGGGCCATAGCACTGCCTGCTACAGGGAAGATGGGGTGTGTAGGTACCTGAATTTTGAGGGCAGGCTGCCTGCGTGAACAGTACAGGGATCTGGCACATGGCCCCAGGAACGACTGGAATTTCAGATCTCTCTGGCAAGCACGATGTAGACAGAATAACTGCACCCAGCTTGCAGACCTTGCTGAGAAATGGTTTATTGGTAGGAAAAGCTGTGGATCCAGGCAGGAGAGATGTGGAATGAAAGGAAGTGCCACAGAGGCTGCATTACTGCAGCTGGGAGACACTGGGTAGAAAGCCATGGATTGGATAATTAATATTTATCTTACCGACTTTTCAGAGGGGTCATTCCGAGCACTGGGGCACCACTCTGTGACTGGCAGCAGCTGAACCTCCTGCGTGGGGTTTGTTTTAGAGAGCAACAGTTATCCACAGATGTGATTTAACACTAGAAGATGGAGGTGTTGGCACAGCTGACAAACCAGGGACAAATTTGGGGAGAAAGCTGCAAAAGGCCATCCACGTATATTAGAATTATTTTCCCGAGAAGGATTTGATGAGATGTGAACTACATTATTTGCTAATGTTGCAGTACAGAGCCTTGTCTGAAGCCCAGGAGGGTCAGAAGGAATCTTTCCATTAACTCTGCTGATTGTAAGTGAGATTGTGACAGATGTACTCCCGTTTCCTTGCTCCTCAAATATTTTAAATCAAACAGAAAGAGTAGTTAGATTTGTCCTTTTATGGAGGAAGGCATCATTCCTTCTTAGGAATGCCATACAAATAGCAACATGGGAGTCTTCTCAGGTACCTGCAACAAGATGCTCTGAGGGTAACAAAGCTTCAGAGGAGAGGAAGTGAGGCAGGACTCACTCAATTCCCAAGCTGCACACACAGCTGACATGCCAGAAGGAACTGCACCAAGGATAAAAGCTGTTTGTAGCCAACAATAAAAGCTGTCTTCAGGTCTTCAATGTGAGCCAAACCTTCCTGCTGTCTTTCCAGCTAGAAAAAAACCTCTTGTTGAAACCAGCCCTGGCATATCCCAGCAGGTGGGAACACCCTGGAGATACGAGCATTGTGAAGGAGGAGCCAAGGTGCCTCATGTAGAGAAACCCTGCTGAAAGAACCAGGAGGGCGGCCCAGCAGAACCTTTCTCAACCCTCTGCTCTGGCCAGGCAGAGCTTCAGGCAAGACATTAAGGGACACCTGGCAAAGCCTGTTAGGATTTAGATGCCTAATCCAGAACACTAACCAACTAGCTCTTCAGAGATACGAGCAACATCTTCTGCTGGTAAATGCTCCCACTTCCCCTACCCAGGGTCTCGCAAGGTCTCCAAAAACTACACACCTGGATGTCANTGTGCGTCAGAACACATCACAACAACTCATGGCAACTTGTCTAACCCCTCACTGCAACCCTCCCACACGTAAGCCATGAGAACAGCAAGCATTGATCAGAACCTGTACTTATCTACCTGAAGCCTCTGATGGACAAGCCCACTCAGAACCACGTCAGGCAAGTGGAGAGGTAAGGGGAGTCATTAGTCCAGCTCCTAGTGCTGCCCACTGCCAGGGCAGAGGGACCGAGGACAAAGAAGAAAGGACAGCAAGGTAGGTGTGGCAGGAAGGCTCCTCTTCCACCTTAGCTCCTCCAGCCACGTCACACCTGAAACCCTCTAGGGTCACTCTCGTACCTCTCAGATGCTCATCAAGGAGGAAGACCCACACACAGCACAGAGCCTCAGAAAACAGGACATCAGCTCACTCCGTGCTGCGTGGTTCTGCCCGTGCCAGGCGCTGACGTGACGCAATGAGGGCAGTCAGAAACGTCGACACTTGGGATGAGAACCTCTGAGACCCACAATGGCCAAGCCCAAGGCAGCAGAGGGACACTTCAGAGATGAAGGCAGTTGGGGCTACCTGACTGTAGCCTGCACATCAAGAGCCCTTTCAAATTCCCCTCCCCATCCTGCTTCCTGATCACTGAATATATTAATATTTAGGTAGGATTTCACAGAAAAACTTCTGCTGAGCTTTGTAACCTGGATGCCATCTAACCATCTATGATCTCAGGCAGCCTGCAGTGCTTCCGTTTACCTAATGATGCACTTAAACTACAGCACAGACACTCCTCCACCCCTTTCTTGCATCCTCCACCCATCCCAAAGGCTAATTCCTTCCAGGGTTCCCCAAAACCCTTCCTAACAAAGGGCCATAGCACTGCCTGCTACAGGGAAGATGGGGTGTGTAGGTACCTGAATTTTGAGGGCAGGCTGCCTGCGTGAACAGTACACGGATCTGGCATGTGGCCTCAGGAACGACTGGAATTTCAGATCTCTCTGGCAAGCACGATGTAGACAGAATAACTGCACCCAGCTTGCAGACCTTGCTGAGAAATGGTTTATTGGTAGGAAAAGCTGTGGATCCAGGCAGGAGAGATGTGGAATGAAAGGAAGTGCCACAGAGGCTGCATTACTGCAGCTGGGAGACACTGGGTAGAAAGCCATGGATTGGATAATTAATATTTATCTTACCGACTTTTCAGAGGGGTCATTCCGAGCACTGGGGCACCACTCTGTGACTGGCAGCAGCTGAACCTCCTGCGTGGGGTTTGTTTTAGAGAGCAACAGTTATCCACAGATGTGATTTAACACTAGAAGATGGAGGTGTTGGCACAGCTGACAAACCAGGGACAAATTTGGGGAGAAAGCTGCAAAAGGCCATCCACGTATATTAGAATTATTTTCCCGAGAAGGATTTGATGAGATGTGAACTACATTATTTGCTAATGTTGCAGTACAGAGCCTTGTCTGAAGCCCGGGAGAGTCAGAAGGAATCTTTCCATTAACTCTGCTGATTGTAAGTGAGATTGTGACAGATGTACTCCCGTTTCCTTGCTCCTCAAATATTTTAAATCAAACAGAAAGAGTAGTTAGATTTGTCCTTTTATGGAGGAAGGCATCATTCCTTCTTAGGAATGCCATACAAATAGCAACATGGGAGTCTTCTCAGGTACCTGCAACAAGATGCTCTGAGGGTAACAAAGCTTCAGAGGAGAGGAAGTGAGGCAGGACTCACTCAATTCCCAAGCTGCACACACAGCTGACATGCCAGAAGGAACTGCACCAAGGATAAAAGCTGTTTGTAGCCAACAATAAAAGCTGTCTTCAGGTCTTCAATGTGAGCCAAACCTTCCTGCTGCCTTTCCAGATAGAAAAAACCTCTTGCTGAAAGCTACCAGAAACTAGCCCTGGCATATTCCAGCAGGTGGGAACACCTTGGAGATACGAGTGTTGTGAAGGAGGAGACAAGCTGCCTCATGTAGAGAAACCCTGCTGAAAGAACCAGGAGGGCGGCCCAGCAGAACCTTTCTCAACCCTCTGCTCTGGCCAGG
>VZTO01020687.1:0-11135 GCA_013400615.1 Syrrhaptes paradoxus
ACTGAAGGTAAGTATTTAGTCCTGTCAAGCCTATAGAATATCTTTCTTTCTTCTCAAGTCAAACTTGCACCTTACCAGGAATCTCAGCTCTTCCAGTCAAATGACTTTCTAACCCTAGTTGATAAATCTTACTGACACGGCGACTACAAGTAGCTACTGAAAATGACTGATATGCTTATGCTGACTTAATTGGGTAAAAGAAAGAGCTCTTCTAGAAGATGTAAGCAATACAGGGATCACATGTCAGGGAGCATGCTGAGCACCCTGAACAAATGGGGTGGGAAGCAAGTCTGAACCTAAGCAAGTCAGGAAGAAAAGAGGAAATCTTTTGCACTTCCATTTGTTAACCTTAGCACCCAACAAAAGCTAAAGTACTGCAAGTATTTCTGTATGTATGCTTCCAGACTAGCACTGAAGAGGGAAAGTAATTCTTTAGTGCACTTTCAGGGAAGCACAGTGCCAGTTCTTTTTGGCATGAGCTGCCTCCAAAACGGGGACAACAGCAGCCAGAAGAAATGACTGATCTTTATCTCCCAGCAGTGTAACACTATCACAGGCACAGTACTGCTCTGGACAGCTGACTACCACTGGAACTTAGTTTATAATTTAAAGCAATGGAAATGTCACACATTATGTTCCTTCTGATTTGAGTTCATTTCTATTACTTTTCATTTTCTGTAATTTCCATTATGAGACACAGGCCATTAGTGAGTATGGTTACGTAATGAACTAAACAATAATGGAAAACTGCATTTTGAAACAAGAGAAGAAAATCCAAGAATCTAGGGTATTGACAATCTCCCCCTAATTACAGCCCCCACCCCCATTTTGTTAACATTACATTAACTCTGAATTGATGAGAAAATTCAGTATTTTAATATCATGACATACTGAAAGATACTTGACGACAGGGGATCACCAGCCAAATTCCAAGTCTCTTCTCTGCATGTGATTAGGAAAACACGGAACTCAAGACACCACTTCAAGCTGATGACCTTCAACAGGCCAATTCTCTTGAAGGGCAAGAACCACCGGCAGAATGTGCACTGACTGCTGCCACCTGCTGGGCTCAACACATCAAACTTGGCGCTTAACAACTTGTTTTTTGCCTGACTTGGTTCATTCTGAATACATAAAATACCATCTTGTTTACCTATAACATTAATGAAGAGTCATAATTATAGCGGAGAATACTTTGGTTCTCTCTTTAATTCTAGAGATGGTAAAGAAGGGGATGAAAACTATAGAAACAATATTTTTAAAGGAGCAGAACCAGTATAAACTCTACTGGGAAATTCCTCTAAAATGTTCTTTTCACAGAGAATTCTGGGAGAGTGAAAATGTTTTCCTCCAGTTATTTAATTCCTCTACTTTCCTGTGTCTTCTTCACAGTCACTTAAGTTTTCTTATAGTTATGTCTAAACTACCAATAATTCTAGAAGGAGAAGCATACTGCAGGAAAAAAAAAAGTGTTCCTATCTTTACTGTGTTCTTTGAAACAGTAAGGTGAAAACATGGGAATGCCATGGGTGTTCGCGGTTGCTGTAACCCAGAACAGAACAACTTCCACCATGTAACACTTGCTCAGCAGCATGCACCTATGTCATCCCTACTGCAAATCCAGACAGGCCCAGCTTCTGCATTTTAATCTCTTCCTGGTTTTGAAAAGTATGGGAAGGAAGAGAGAACTTGCTCTCAGAAAAGTCACAGCAAAAAAACAGCTCTACCCAAATGGTGCTGCTTCTGGGAATACTTCAACATATGAAAACAGTTTTGACTTCGAAGTCGGTTTCTAGCAAATATCAAAACAGTAATTTATTCTCAAATATTTCAGGCAAGTCAGAAGACACACCAATTGTCACCAACTGCAAAGCAAAAAGCTTGAACTGAACATCATTATAACTAAAAACATTTAATAACTTGCTGAAGACAAATGCTGACTCTAATTTTGTCCCCACTAAAACACAAAAACAGATTTATTTTTGCAGTATATTCAGATCTAATTTCGTACAAGCTGGAAGAAAACTCTGACACTGAGGTGTACTTTTTTTGAGATTAACCACTTACTGTACATTTCTAGGTTTTGACCACGCCATATTCTGTGTCTCCTTCAAGCCAAGTCGCAAACCATTCAGCGCACCAAATGCTGCCCCTAGTTAGCATAATATCAGTCATTACTTTTTAAGAAGAAAAAGGAGCAAAAGGAACAATAATATAAACAAATACTGAGAACAGACTTCAGTGTATAGACTGAAGTCAAATAGCTGTTTATGTAAGACCAGACTGCAGAACAAGACACTTCCAGTCTTGTCAATTACTGCAGTACATAGGTGTTACCTGGACAGCTGGGAAAAGTGAAAAATACAACCACCTACCTGTCATACAACATCCTCCAATGGTAAAAAAGGCCAGCTCAAATCTGCCTCGAGTTTTGTTGGCTCCTGTGGGCAAGATAAACTCATCTGTATCCTGGGGGAAAACAAAACAAACGCCTGTTTTCCAACTGTACCTGCTTCAATATGCAAGCCATATTTAAAATTTTTCCTTCAACCTACACAATGAACTGAAGAACAAATATATAACGTTTCTGGAAAACTATTGTCTAAACAAGCAGAGATATAGAACATACTATGTGTATACTTTAATAACAATGAAAAAAGACTTCAAAAAGATGAACTGAGAGCTTTTTTATTCCTATCTGTCCTAACTTTTTATAAATTACACAAGAAGCCAAGGATCTCATATTGTGTGGGGTGTTGGGTTTTTTTTAATGACTATTTGCTTAATTATTTATTACATTGTGCAGCAGACAATACAAGACTCACTGTCCTCTAAAACCTCTCCTGTTGTCTGATTACGCAGCACTGTTTCCTCACTGAGCAACCTACACTGATGCAGTAATGCATTAAGGTTTCCCACTACTCTGACACTGAAGAAAAACTGCCTTTGTAGTGAGAGAAGTATTTCCTTGCACCAAGATAAGTAATCTGTTTTGAAGACATGAAAAAAGCAAGGAATACATTGCAAACTAGTGATGATCAGGCATGAAATATGCGAGGCTGGTAGTTTTTCAGTTGAGCATCTTTCTCCCATAGGGACAGGCTTGCGTTCTTGTAAATCAGATTGGTCTCAGAAGCTAGAGAAATGGGCTGACAACTAGCATACCTGTAGAGGTTTGGTGGGCAAAAGCTTTTTTTCAATACGAAACATTGACAAGATGCACATGTGTTGATAAGGTGCTAAAGCAGTAAGATCTCTTTTTATACTTCTGTGCTTTCCAGTCATAGTAGTGTTCACCCCCCCATTTAACTGGTATGACCCCAAGGCTCAATTAATTGCATTCTAAGGGGCTTTCTTAGCCTATACTTGTCAATAAATATGGATGGCAATATTGAAGAAATATACAGCTTCTATAACAGTGAATACTGTATCAATAAACTGAACCTGTAATATGGTTTGTACCTTCCATATAATTAAACATTTGAAGAAATCCAGTGCATACACTAGTTGGCAGTTTCTTACAGTTTTCACTCTTGTTGAAAAAGTCAAGATGAATCAATCAGTCTGTATGTAACCTCTACATTTCTATAGAGACAAGAACCTAGGAAGCCCATCCTCTAGGTTTGTGACAAAGGCAGGCAGGCTATGTTATAATGGATACCTTCTGAAGGTAAAAAAAAGGCACTGCAGAAAACACATTATTGTGTCTGCATTAAAGGCAGACAAAGAAAGTGGGTTTTAAAATAATGAGTACCACTGTAGCTTTCTTAATTATGGGAAGGCCAGGATCAAAACATCAGATTCTCAACAACGAGGCTGACTTTCTCTGCATTCTGAAGGCAAACGGATGGCCTTTAAATACAGAAGACCCTCAACCCTTCACNGTGAAAAATACAACCACCTACCTGTCATACAACATCCTCCAATGGTAAAAAAGGCCAGCTCAAATCTGCCTCGAGTTTTGTTGGCTCCTGTGGGCAAGATAAACTCATCTGTATCCTGGGGGAAAACAAAACAAACGCCTGTTTTCCAACTGTACCTGCTTCAATATGCAAGCCATATTTAAAATTTTTCCTTCAACCTACACAATGAACTGAAGAACAAATATATAACGTTTCTGGAAAACTATTGTCTAAACAAGCAGAGATATAGAACATACTATGTGTATACTTTAATAACAATGAAAAAAGACTTCAAAAAGATGAACTGAGAGCTTTTTTATTCCTATCTGTCCTAACTTTTTATAAATTACACAAGAAGCCAAGGATCTCATATTGTGTGGGGTGTTGGGTTTTTTTTAATGACTATTTGCTTAATTATTTATTACATTGTGCAGCAGACAATACAAGACTCACTGTCCTCTAAAACCTCTCCTGTTGTCTGATTACGCAGCACTGTTTCCTCACTGAGCAACCTACACTGATGCAGTAATGCATTAAGGTTTCCCACTACTCTGACACTGAAGAAAAACTGCCTTTGTAGTGAGAGAAGTATTTCCTTGCACCAAGATAAGTAATCTGTTTTGAAGACATGAAAAAAGCAAGGAATACATTGCAAACTAGTGATGATCAGGCATGAAATATGCGAGGCTGGTAGTTTTTCAGTTGAGCATCTTTCTCCCATAGGGACAGGCTTGCGTTCTTGTAAATCAGATTGGTCTCAGAAGCTAGAGAAATGGGCTGACAACTAGCATACCTGTAGAGGTTTGGTGGGCAAAAGCTTTTTTTCAATACGAAACATTGACAAGATGCACATGTGTTGATAAGGTGCTAAAGCAGTAAGATCTCTTTTTATACTTCCGTGCTTTCCAGTCATAGTAGTGTTCACCCCCCCATTTAACTGGTATGACCCCAAGGCTCAATTAATTGCATTCTAAGGGGCTTTCTTAGCCTATACTTGTCAATAAATATGGATGGCAATATTGAAGAAATATACAGCTTCTATAACAGTGAATACTGTATCAATAAACTGAACCTGTAATATGGTTTGTACCTTCCATATAATTAAACATTTGAAGAAATCCAGTGCATACACTAGTTGGCAGTTTCTTACAGTTTTCACTCTTGTTGAAAAAGTCAAGATGAATCAATCAGTCTGTATGTAACCTCTACATTTCTATAGAGACAAGAACCTAGGAAGCCCATCCTCTAGGTTTGTGACAAAGGCAGGCAGGCTATGTTATAATGGATACCTTCTGAAGGTAAAAAAAAGGCACTGCAGAAAACACATTATTGTGTCTGCATTAAAGGCAGACAAAGAAAGTGGGTTTTAAAATAATGAGTACCACTGTAGCTTTCTTAATTATGGGAAGGCCAGGATCAAAACATCAGATTCTCAACAACGAGGCTGACTTTCTCTGCATTCTGAAGGCAAACGGATGGCCTTTAAATACAGAAGACCCTCAACCCTTCACGCACACCTTCACATTTTAAAGGCTAATAATTTATGTTCTTGTATTTTAGAGTAACAGCTACATCTTTTCCTTGAGTTTTCAGAATCACAGACTGGTTAAGGCTGCAAGAGACCTATGTAGGCTGCTTAGTGCAACTCCCTTGCTCAAAGCAGGGTCAGCTAGTGCTGGCTGCTCAGGGCCATATGTGGGTTTTGTACATCTCCAAGGCTGGAGACCCCACAGCTTGTCTGGGCAACTTGTTCGAGTAAAAACAGAACTTTCACATTTAATTGGAATTCCCCTTTATTTCAATGTACTTGCTAGTGCCAAACATAAAAGATCAGTGAAGCGTTACAACACAAACTGTGGCCTCTAGCGTTATGTCAATAGATACTCTTAGAACTTTTAAAAAGTTACTTATGACACTGATGCCAATACCTTTTATTTAAAAGGGGTTTTTTTTTTCCAAAAATCTGTTAGTACATACACGTTATTCCAAAACATGTTATACCATTTTTAACAACAACATGTTCCCAGATATACCATACTAACGAGATAAGATAACTTTAGAGGGTATTTTTGGAAGGGGTCTAAATAATCGCCTAGTGCTTTTTTGACCACTCAACAACAGCAGGTGAGATAATAATGCTAGTGAATCCACTTCAAACAGAGGCATAGCCCCTGTTTCCTATCATTATGAAAATGTTATGTTGTAATCTTGACTACAGCAGCTTCTAGTGAAAGAGAAATATAAAAAACAGCCCCCAGAACTGCATTCAGAGCTTTCCACTTACAAAGGAAGCAGTGACCCAGTGTACCATGAAACAAAAGGCACAAAGATTAGCAGATACTATCCTACTGTTGACCTTCAGTGCTACTTCTGCAAAATTTAATGTTTTCAGCTGATATAAACCATATATATATAAAATATTAACTAAATGAAACGATTGACATGCATCCTTATTGGGGTAAATCAAACCTTTGAAGCTATTGTTAATATTGCTGACAGAGGAAAACAATAGGATTTTAGATTATTTTATGTTCCTTATGGTGGCCTAGGGGCCACCTAGTTATGTTAACTAATATTAAGCTGTGCAAGTATGACAGCTACATTATTCTGTAGAATAAAACGGGAAGTTGTTCTGCTTCATGTTGGTCTCCCTTTAGCTGGGAAATGACATCAGGAAAGTGGTGTGAAATTTACTGCTGCTGTGATGACATCACATATGATGACAAAGCCTGTATCAGGTCTGTGGTTTAGCTAAACACCTCTGTAAACTGATCGAACTCAGTACAGAAAGCTGGTCTATCAAAAGAGCAGAGAGCTTCTGTCTGCTCTTACTGATTGAAGGGGCTCAGTGGAGGGTGTGACAAATGCCAGAACTTGTGCAAGGCTGCACTGGTGCTGTATGCCTTGAAGCAGGGAGGGACACTCCTCTTTTCAACAGCAGCAGGCTTACATTGACACAACAATCATACTGATCCTCTATATTAAAACTGGTTTTCTTCTCCTAGATGCCACAGCACGACAAATTTTCATTAGGAATGATGCTGAAAAAATATTGTTCTTTTCAACCGTTCACAAGTTTAATACTTCAGCACACACTATACAGCACTGCAGGATTTTTGAGGTCTTCAAACAATGGAATCGCATTCAACACACTAAAAATAATCTCCTTTCTCACCTGTACTAGATACCTGGGATCCAAGTTTAAATACGGGGACAAAGGACTCATTCCAGTTACTGAAAGGAAAAAGAAGAGTATTTTAACACCAATTTCCCTCCTAACAATTTCACACCCAGTAAGTTAAAAGGGGGCAGCCTTTGCGCGTGGAAACAGTGAAAATTCCGCCGTTAAGTTGTACAACCGATAAAAATATGGCCCCGACGGCCAAGCTCGTGTTTCCAGGAAGCGCCACCGGAGACGCAGGGCGCGGGTGGACACGACACCTCCGTATCGCGTGACCGCCGCAACACGCTGCCACCGCCGAGGCCCTGGCCGCAGCGGAACCCGAGCCCCTCCCCTCCCAGCCCCGGCGGAGGCAGCGCAGGAAGCGCGGGGCTCGGCTTCTCGCGGCCCCTCGGACCCTCAGGGGCCGCCCCGGCCGTTTGTCCAGAACGCGCCATCCCAATCTCCGCCAGGAAGCGGATACCACCGCTTTCCCCCACCCCCGTCCCCCGTAGACCCGCCACCCGGGTGGAGGCCGGGCGCCGCCGCAGGCCCCGCCGGTACTCACGCGGCACCCCGGCCAGGTCGGCGTGGGAGTACCCGACCCCGCTGGCGCCGAAGAGGCCGCCCAGGCCCGTGCCCTTGGAGTTGCCGCCGCCCTCCATGGCTCCGCCGGGCCCCGCGCCCGCCACCCACCGCCGCAACGACCTCCGCCGCGCGCCGCCGTAAAGCGTGCCTCACGCCGCACTGCTTTCCGGCCCGCACGCCTGCCGCCGGCGGGGGGAGGAGCGCGGTCGCTATGGTGAGCGGGGTGAGGGGGGCGGGGAGCCATTTTACTGCGAGCGGTGGCGGCGCCGAGACCGCCTCGTCGGACGCGCCTCGGCCCCCCGTGCTCTTTCCGCGCCTCCTGCCGAGGGGGCGGCCGGCGGGACGAGCCCGCCGTCGCGGACCGGAGGATGCGGAGGGGCGGAGTCGCCGCATTGTCGTGTCGTTCCCGGGGGGCCGCTGCCGCCTGTCACCGGCGGCCGCTGGCGGGCCCGCGCGGCTGAGGCGGACGGCCCGGGGGGAGGCGGGCCCGCCGAGGATGAGTGCGGGCTGCGGGCGGGATCCCCCTCGGAAGAGAGCCCGGCCGAGCACCGCCAGCCCCGGCGCTGGCTCCCAGGGAGAGCGGTCAGCGCCGCCGCCGCCTCTCGGTCCCCGCCAGGAGGGGCCCGGGGGCAGCAGCTCCAGCCCCGCCATCGCCGTGGGGAACAAAGGTTTGTACCGGCCAGGGCTGCGCACTCCCCGGGGCAGTGGGAGCGGCCAGGCGGGCGCCGGCGTTGGGTGCGGCCGGGGGTTCTCGCTCCCCTTGCCTGGTGGTTTGGGGGTGCCCGGGGCAGGGGCGGCTCTGGCCGCAGAGTCTGGGCTGCGCTGGACGTGCCCGAGCCGTGCCGGAGAGCTGCTCGGCCCCGGCCCACCCGCGCTGGCGCCACCGGGCCCGCGGGAGCCGCCGCCGCGCCCGGGGTTGGCGGGAGGAGGCGGCCGGGCCAGGGGCTGGGCTGCGACCTCTGGGTTGAACCGTGTCTAACGTGTGTAATGGAGCCGGCGTGGCCCCTGTGCCTGAGCTCGGCGATGCGCGGCAGCGCCCGTTGCTTCTCTTTGGAGGAGGCTTTGGGTACAGGGTCTTTATCCTGGCTTTGTGCCTGATTATTTACAAACTCTGGGTGGCGATGCGACTCTCCAAGTGAGGTGTGAGCTGCGAAAGGTAGCGCGTGCTTAGTGTGCGAGGGGACAAGGACGTGCTGCAAGACAAGTGAGGTTCAACGGCGTATCGTGGTAGGCTGTAGCGGCAGGGAGAGCGAAGGATGGTGACAGAAACCCCCACGGACACGGGCTGCAGGCCCTGGGTGCTGCTGGTCCCGTGGGGTGCTCCCTGTTGTGTGGAAAAAGCTCCCGCAAGGCCTCCTCGGGTTATTTTTGCTTGTCAAAATTTTAATGCGCAATGAAGTACCAGGAATAGAAATGGAAAAGAATACAGAGAAGGAAAAAAAAAGCATCAGATTTGCTATGGTCTTCCATTGATGACGTAAACGTCGGTAACCAGTAAGTGAGAGGCAACTTGGAGTAGGCAATAGTTTGACCTTACATGTATGCACTCTTACAGAGTGATAAATAAGAATCTTCTAAAAATTCAGTTGTTTTACTCAGTGATAGATTCTGATAAGTGGTTTGTTTTATGGGAATGATTTGGGGAGTCTTGAATAGAAATTTAGAGGCTACTTTAAAAAAAATTGCACCACCAAAGCTTGTTTTTATTGTTTACACTGAATGTAAGCCCATGTTATCTTTTTGTTGCCTCTTATGTTTCAGTCACCTTATCTGTAGCAAAAAGAGATATGAGCAGTATTAAAGAAAACAGATGTGTGCTATGTTGGTTATAGGGCTTAAATGGCTACTCAGGTGTTAAAGTTTGGACTAAAGCTGTTTGGTTCTGTGCTGCTGCTGCTACCACTTCTATTTATTGTGCTAATGAATAAGTATTCCTTCCTCAATGCAAGTTTATACTTAAAGAAGTAGTCAGCTGCCTTCGGAGAGGCTTATTCATTGCATGTTTTAACATGTCTCTTCAGGTTTTCTTCTGGCTCCTTCTTTCCCCTTTCTTGTAGCAATTTGGGTTAACACTTAAAATATAAGAAGGTGACATTGAATAAATAGAATGACTAAAATAATTCTGTTCTCGTGAGTTTTTAGAAATAAAAATATTTTAGTTGATAAAATTCATCAAGCTGTAGTTTTTGTCTGAGTGGGGTGAAGCTGACCATTTGTTGAAAAATTAAATGGCTGAGTATGGCACAGGTATCCCTGTGCTTTTAGTCTATGTATTGTATTGCTTGGCATTACCTCATGGTGACCTAGTCACATGGTGGCAATTTTGCACTATTGTTTATGCTGTTTCAGAAGAACTTAAAATTATTTAAATATTTTTCTGGAGATTACTTTTTCATTCTAGAAATCCTGTACTTTTGATGAGGATGTTTAATAACCAGCTGTGGAAAAGTGTTTGAAGCCTTGAATGTTAGGGAAATCATTTACGAAACAATGTCTCTTAAGTTACCTGTGGCTTAAGCTACCTATGCCACAAGTTACACAGCCTCCATTTGCAGCAAAATGCTGAGTCTTTCTGTAGTGTCTGTTAATCTGAATATCCTGATCTGCTGTACTGTTTTTGAGTTCTGCAAAACCACTGTTTCAATAGGGGAACTACAAATTTTACCTACCCAGTTTTAAGCAGTGAGTAAACACCTTGCACAATCAGCAGTGGCAGGTAGATAACTCTCAGCAAATGGAAAGAAAGGCAACTGAGGCCAGTTGCCACATTTTCAGAATTACTTTTAAAAAACAAAGCAAAACAGAAAAGCCCTTCTTATGCTAACATTATTACTTTCCAGTTGTGAAATAACTGCCTTGAGTTTTTTCTCCCCATTCCCCCCTCAAGTCCCTACATAATTGGTTTGTGTGCTGCTGTTATATTGAAAGCTTGTCTGAACTGCAGTGTCACAGAGATAAGGCTGATCACATTCAGTGGAGTTGTGTCATTGGTAGTAAATCTGGGAAAAATGCGTCCTTCACTTTTTGCTGTTTAGGGTAGTAGAGCATTGGTAGGCTTTACAAATTGTTTATGGATGTGTCGTGGGTTAAGCAGAGGAGAGTTAATTTTTTTTTTTTTCTCTTTCTTCCTTCTCTTCATAAATAGTTAGCAAGAAGCTATGTTTTGGATTCCTCCTCAGGAGAAAACTGATAAGAAAAGAACGTTTATAGTTATTGCTAGGATACTCTCAAGGACAAATACGTTCAGCCTCTCTTCTCTCCACAGCCGGGGGGGGTGGAGGGAAACAGTCCGGCTTCTAGCTTGGGATTTGCTCTTAGGTCAAGATTAAGAAGCAGAGTGACCAATTTTTCCATCCCATGCATGTCATACCCAGTATATAGGTGAGGACCTTTCTGGGGGATCGCACTCTTTCACTTCCCTTGGGCTCCGGATCATCTCGGTTCGGGTACCTGCATTCGCTCTCCCAAGGCCTTTCCCCCCCCCC